>JAWZYU010001168.1:0-43000 GCA_038380435.1 Ryuthela nishihirai | reverse complement strand
TCGGTATCCCCTACTGACCGTGGGCAGGGCGGGGAATTTTGCGGAGATAAATCTCAATGCTGAGCCAGCTGGGACTCGAACCTGGGAACTACAGATTACGAGCCTGGCGCGCTACCGACTGAGCCACCCCCGCCCCAAAAGAGTTTCGGTTCCCACCCATTCTTAGCAAAAGGTGTTAACTCTTTGCTTCCAATGGAAACTGCACCCATCCGACAGATGGTCGCCTTTCAAAGCCCACCGGTGTCCTCTTTATGACCCACGGCAGCGCGGGAAGTTTTGAGGAGATAAATCTTAACACTAGCCCAGGGGGGAATCAAACTCTGGAATTTCAGATTTCGGGCCTAGGGCTCTACCGACTGAGTCACCGCGTCCCAGGAATTCTGTGCGTTCTTAAATTTTGATCCAACAAAGGACACATAGTCCAAAAAAAGTTTCTTCCTAATGAAAGTCAGAACACATGGTCCAACAAAGGTTTTTTTTTTCTTGATATGTTAATTTATTTACACAAAAAGTCCTGCAAAAGTAGAAAAATCAAATTCTTATACAAATCGTCTCTATAAAAAGGAATAAAAATTAAAAATAAATCATCGAAAGATATTCATATATTATGGATGCGTTTTCTTGAACGGTGCAGTGATTCTATTTCTTTTGTATTAAGCAGTGATTAAGCAGTTATTAAAGCAGTGATTATTAAAGCAGTGATTCTATATCTTTTGTAGCTCTCAAACTAGTGATTTATTTTCCGTATAACTTAATACTCAGAAGGGTCAGATGGTGCACTGAACTCTTACTCCTTCTCTGCTGGGGCGGGGGTGGCTCAGTCGGTAGCGCGCCAGGCTCGTAATCTGTAGTTCCCAGTTTCGAGTCCCAGCTGGGTCAGCGTTGAGATTTATCTTCTCAAAATTCCCGCCCTGCCCACGGTCAGTAGGGGACACCGATGGGCTTGAAAAGGCCGCCGTCCGTCGGATGAGACGTTAAGCCGTGGCCCCGTGTGCGGGAGAGCCATACCCTGTGCACGTTAAAGAACACGCTGGATGGCCTTGACGAGAGGTACCATCTGTCTCCCAACAGCTGTTCCAGTAGGTCCCCTCCCCCAACCTTCTCTGAGCCTTCGGGGTCCATGTGACCTGGCCATTTAGCCCATGGTGTGCAAAAAAGTGCCACTCAGAGGTAAAACAACCCAACCCTTCTTTGCTGACTTAAAAACAAGAAATTGAAAAAGAAAAGACTATAATAATTGGCATTTGTAGCAATAAAGTTCACTATGATGTTTAGAATCAAGAAATGGTGACGTCCACTTCTTTCAATTTTCTTCCGAAACTCTGCGATGTTGGCCAAAGTACCATGTCCATTAGATGTTGATTCCAAAGCCTCCCTGCTCTGCAAACGAAAGAAAGATATCTATATTTTTTCTTGGCCAGTGTGGAATGCTGATACACATGGGGCGTCTTCTTGTGCTGCTATTTAAAATTGTTAGCAAGGGATGTTGGATGTCTTGGTGAGTTGTCCCATAAATGAGTTTGTGGCATGTTTTCAGATCTAGTTCAAATGTTCTCCATTCTATTTAATGGATATTAAGATTTGTCAGCCTTTGTTCGTATATCAAGTTGAAGTAACCTGATACTCTTTTAGTGAACCATCTCTGTGGCCTTCCTAATTGGGGGGGGGGGGGGGGGGCTCAGTCGGTAGCGCGCCAGGCTCGTAATCTGTAGTTCCCAGGTTCGAGTCGCAGCTGGGTCAGCGTCGGATTTATCCCCACAAAATTCCCCGCCGTGCCCACAGTCAGTAGGGAACACCGATGGAATTATAAAGACCGCCGTCCGTCGTATGGGACGTTAAACCGTGGCTCCGTGTGTGGGAGAGCCATACCCTATTCACGTTAAAGAACACTCTGGATGGACTTGACGGAGCGGCACTTTTTTGCACACCATGGGCTAAATGGCCAGGTCACAAGGATCCCGAAGGCTCAGAGAAGGGGAAGGGGACCCACTGGAACAGCTGTTGGGAGATATATGGTAGCCTCCGGTCAAGTCCATCCAGCGTGTTCTTTAACGTGCACAGGATATGGCTCTCCCGCACACGGAGCCACGGCTTAACGTCCTATTCGACGGACGGCGGCATTTCCAAGCCCATCGGTATCCCTTATTGACCGTGGGTAGGGCGGGGAAATTTGTGGAAATAAATCTTAACGCTGACTCAGCTAGGCGTGGCAATTGTAATTATTCTGGCATACTGACGAATTAGTTGTCGAGATAGAGTTCGTGAAGTGTGCTCCAATCCAAAATGTTGTTGCACGTTGTCTGCAATTGGTTTCGGTTTTGTTGTGTCTCTGTAGCTTGGAAAAATATGATGCCATCTGCAAATATGTTATTCGTGATTGGGCGAAGAATACCTGGAATGTCAAACGTAAAAAAAACGCAATGCGCTGGCATTGTTCCTTGGACGACTCCACTTGTGACATATACCCAGTATTTTTATTGCAGTGCTTATAAACGTGTTTAATTCAATTACAATTTGCCGAAATATTGGAACATACACTGAGATGCCAGTTTATTAAGTACACCACCCCTCATCACATAAATGGTTTATTCCAACACGTAATACATCACGTGAAGCGGTGTGCACTAGAAATCAGGCAGACCAGCTCTTCGAGAATCAGTTAGAGTTGGACTGAAGGTCATAATGGGTAAAGCGAACGACCTGAGCGGATTTGAGCGTGACATGTCTACCGATGCTAGGCGTTCCGGTTCTAGCATCTCTCAAACGGCCGTTCTCCTGAGATGATGTGAAAAGGATGATGGGAAAAGAAAAAAACGACTAGTGATTGGCGATCCTGTGGACGAAAACAGCTTGTGCGAAAACAGCCGAAGGATTACTGAAGGTTGGGGGAGGGGGCCCACTGGAATAGCTGTTGGGAGACAGATGGTAGCCTCCCGTCAAGTCCCTCCAGCGTGTTCTTTAACGTGCATAGGGTATGGTTCTCATTCTCAGAATCCAGAGGGGTTAAAGGATACTGGCGAGAATCGTGCAAGCGAATAGACGGGCCACAACCAGGCAAATCATTGGTGGGCAGAAGGTCCTCCCTGAACACAGCACGTATTAGACCTTGTCGTGAATGGGTTACAATAGCCGCCAACCATGTCGAATGCCGATGTTGTCAGTGATGAGCACAAAAACAGTGGGTGTAGGAGCAGCGTCAGCAGGTCCCAACAGTGGAGCGTTGAGAACTGGGAAAAGATAGCTTGGTCGGACGAATCAAAGTTCTTTTTGCATCATGCCGATGGAAGAATCAGAATTTGGCGCAAGGAACATGAGACCATAGAGCCATCTTGTCTGGTGTTAAGAGTACATGCCTGTGACAGTGTGATGGTGGGGGAATGTTTTCCTGACACACAGTAGGCTCCCCGATACCCGTCGAAGGACATCTGAACGCATCGCCATATTTGAACATCATTGCTGATCAAGTTCATCCCTTCATGGCTACAGTTTATCCTTACTAGGATGGACACATTCAGCATGACCATCAGCACCTACCCACAAGGCACATATCGTCACCGAATGGTTCCATGAACATGCCGACGAGTTTTCCTTGCTTTATTGCCCTGCACCATCCCCAGATCTGAACCCTATCGAGCATCTTTGTGATGAGGTGGTAAGGGCTATTCGTAGTGAGACTGTGCCACCATTCAATTTGCAGCAATACGCGACATATTCATTTCGGCACGGTACAGCATTCCTGAACATTGTATCCAGCATCTTGTAAGTTCCATGCCCTGATGAATTGGGCTGTTCTGAAAGCCAAAGGAGGTGCAACACGCTACTAGGTAGGTGTACCTAATAAACTGGCATCTCAGTGTACATGTCCAGTATATTTATTACAATGCTTATTGCCTTATTTCATTCAATTATGACGGGGCGGGGTGGCTCAGTCGGTAGCGCGCCAGGCTCGTAATCTGTCGTTTCCAGATTCGAGTCCCAGCTGGGTCAGCATTGAGATTTATCTCCGCAAAATTCCCCGCCCTGCCCACGGTCAGTAGGGGACATCGATGGGCTTGGAAAGGCCACCGTCCGTCGGATGGGGCGTTAAGCCGTGGCCCCGTGTGCGGGAGAGACATACCCTGTGCACGTTAAAGAACACGCTGGATGGTCTTGACGGGAGGCTACCATTTGTTTCCCAAGAGCTGTTCCAGTGGGTCCCCTCCCCCAACCTTCTCTGAGCCTTTGGGGTCCATGTGACCTGGCCATTTAGCCCATGGTGTGCAAAAAAGTGCCGCTCAGAGGTAAAACAACCCAACCCAATTCAATTATGACATACCGAAATATTAAAATTTCGATGGTTTCTGAGGACAGTATGAAGAATACTTGAAATTGGAATTACACTGAAAAATTCTGGACATTGGTTACTATACGTATAGAGGAGACAGAAATCCAGAGGCTACTCCTAACTTGTAGAGGCTTTCTGATGCAAGAATTCCTAAATGAGATCAAAATATAAATTCCCTTAGCACTGTTCTCAATTAGAACTAACGAGCAACATCAATGGCAAAGCACAAATCGCAATTAGGGTTAATGCCGAAGACCAAAAGATCACAGCTGATCCATTTCAGTGATGGTGAAGCTTTTGTAGCTGGCTTGCCAAAATTACGGAAATAAGAGAACATTTTCTAGCTGGCGTGCCAAATGTTATTAATGTACTTTAAAATATATATCCATTTCTATACCTTTTTTAAAAATTTATACCCTTAGTTATTTATGTTTGCTAAAGGTTACTGTCATGTCCCTCTAATTTATTTATTTTTTGATTATTATTGTATTTTTTGTTGTCATTTTTGTTGTTGGAAATATATATCTGTATTGCTTTTGTGGAAATGCTGATGTGGGGATGTGACTCATGAGCTGTTGTTCGAGTTGGGTTGTTTTACCTCTGAGCGGCACTTTTTTGCACACCATGGGCTAAATGGCCAGGTCACATGGACCCCGAAGGCTCAGAGAAGGTTGGGGGAGGGGACCCACTGGAACAGCTGTTGGTAGACAGATGGTAGCCTCCCGTCAAGGCCACCCAGCGTGTTCTTTAACGTGCACAGGGTATGGCTCTCCCGTACACGGGGCCACAGCTTAACTTCCCATCCGACGGACGGCGGCCTTTCCAAGCCCATCGGTGTCCCTTACTGACAGTGGGCAGGGCGGGAATTTTGCGGAGATAAATCTCAACGCTGACCCAGCTGGGACTCGAACCTGGGAACTACAGATTACGAGCTTGGCGCACTACCGACTGTTGTTCGAGTCTGAGCTGGCTGACTTGCGTATGCTTGCAGGACGGAAAGCACTTTTACGGCTAGCCTCGGGCGTTAGTGCTAGCACAGGAGGCATATGCGGCAATAATGAACAACAGTCTGAGCGTCGCTGACAAACTGGAAGGACGTTTGAACTCCCGTCAAGGGATGCTGCTCTTCCTCAAAAATGAAACCCTTAATGTAAGGGTTCGGTTCTGTGTGAACCAGTTTTTAGGCAAGGATTGAATATCCTTCGCCGAGTTTGAGGTCTGTAAAGAGAATCTGTGAAGCGCAGTTTTCTACCGCATTGCATGAAGGTTTGCAATAGCAAAGCAGCAAAGTCCACGGAATCGAGCGCATCCCCAGCACGTAATTGTATATGAATGTAAATAAATTATACCGTTCATGTACTACTCTCGTGCTTGGATTATTGGACACCTTTCTACGCATCACTTGGCGCAGCAAGTCTGAGGCATATGTCGGTACGGGTGTAACAACCCACGAACCTGTGAGTTCATCTAAGTAAGGGTGAAGGTAATTAAGAGATTGGTTGATCTCCTCTAATAAAGAGCGATATTTATGTCATCGTAATCGCAACACGACATTTGGGGCAGTTCAGTCAGCAGGATACATAATCACACGTGATCTGATGAAAGAACCTGACCACCATCACAACAGCTACGTATCCGTTTATCATATAATGCAAATTAAGCGATAAAAAATACTAAGGATTTAAATATAAGGATATGAAGTACAGAGTTTTAAATCCGTTATTATGCAAGAGAAATTAAAAAGAAATCATTTATTTATCATTAGCAAAATTATTCAATGACACTACAAATTCACACGCGACTTTAAACTTACAATGCTCAGCGCATCACTGACGCTACCCAACACTTCCTATAACAGAAAGCCGCTGGACGAAATTATGACGTCAAAATAGGTACGTAGTCCTATACCCAAATAATTCTTTATATTTATTTCTATTATTATTAGTGGTGCACTCTTATACTAATATTTTACTAATGTGTATTTATAAATATGCTATATTATTGACATGAAAAATTATTTGTGTTTATTGGCATTATGATAATTAGTAATAAATACGAATAATTTCTTTCTAACTGACCTATATTATAAATATAGCAATAGTATAAATAGTAGTATAAAAATACACCAGTAATAATAACACAAATAAATTATAAGATTCTTCTAGAGCAGTGGTTCTCAACCTTTTATGCTTCAGTACCCCCTGGAAATGTGTATGTTTGTAGGTTGCCAGATCACTAAAAAAAAATTGTTGTGTAGGTTGCCAGATCACTAATTTCTAAAAAAATCGTTGCCAGATATTTTTTCTGAATTCTGCAATCAACCATAGTGTTCGGATACTTTTTTGAGCGACTGTAGGTGGTCATATTATTTTGATACTAGATCGTGTGGGCTCACTCACGGAAATATTGAGCGTGTGCAGTTACCGTTCACAGCAAACTGGAGCGTGTGCAGTAACTGCACACGCTCAAAGTTTGCTGTGAACGGTAACTGGAGCGTGTACAGTTGCTGTACACGCTCCAGATATTTTTCCTGAATTCTGTAATCACGTGACACGAAGGTTGCCAGATCACTAATTTCTAAAAAAAACGTTGCCAGATATTTTTTCTGAATTCTGTAATCAACCATAGTGTTCGGATACTTTTTTGAGCGACTGTAAGTGGTCATATTATTTTGATACTAGATCGTGTGGGCTCACTCACGGAAATATTGAGCGTGTGCAGTAACTGCACACGCTCCAGTTTGCTGCGAACGGTAACTGGAGCGTGTACAGTTGCTGTACAAGCTCCAGATGTTTTTCCTGAATTCTGTAATCACGTGACACGAAGGTTGCCAGATCACTAATTTCTAAAAAAAATCGTTGCCAGATATTTTTTCTGAATTCCCTAATCAACCATTGTGTTCGGATACTTTTTTGAGCGACTGTAACCCAAAAATGTTTACTGCGTACCCACGTTGAGAACCCTTATTCTAGATAATTGAATTAACTCTGCTGACGTCATGATTTGGTCCACCGGTCTTTTGTTACAGGAAGTGTTGCGCTACCCCACTTATCAGAATGAAGCGAATTTTCGTTGGCTGAGAGAGTAAAAGATCTCTTTCAGATATGGCGGTAAACCGCAATCAAAACTCAGTTTTAAGTTACAGAGAGTGCTTTTAAGGAAATTTATTAATTGCTGAAAGATTTATTGCGTATTTGTTTATGATGCAGTTACATTGCTCAATGTGTAATCGGTTATTGGACGAGATCTGTGCAACTTATGGGCGAACTATTAGAGCAGCATAATGGCCTTCTCTCTACCAATGATTCATCCTTAAACATGTAATGATTGCCAGTCTCTACATTATCCATAGACATACACAGTCGTATCAGAATAATATGACCACCCCCCATTCCCATTATTAGGTACGTGGTCATATTATTCTGATACCACTGTGTATATTTCAACCTCCAGTGGCGTACCATAGGCTCGCCATCACTGATCTAATTTAATAGGTTGGTTGACTACCAATGCTTCGACTGACAACTCGTAGTCTCATACTGCTTCTCTGGGGCGGGTGTGGCTCAGTCGGTAGCGCGCCAGGCTCGTATCTGTAGTTCCCAGGTTCGAGTCCCAGCTGGGTCAGAGTTGAGATTTATCTCAGCAAAAATTCCCCTCCCTGCCCACGGTCAGTAGGGGACACCGATGGGCTTGGAAAGGCCGCCGTCCGTCGGATGGGACGTTAAGCCGTGACCCCGTGTGCGGGAGAGCCATACTCTGTGCACGTTAAAGAACACGCTGGGTGACCTTGACGGGAGACTACCATCTGTCTCCCAACAGCTGTTCCAGTGGGTCCCCTCCCCCAACCTTCTCTGAGCCTTCGGAGTCCATGTGACCTGGCCATTTAGCCCATGGTGTGCAAAAAAGTGCCGCTCAGAGATGAAACAACCCAACCCTTCTTGTTGGTGAAAGCATTTCTCAAAGTAAGCAACCCTGCTAAATGAAGAAGCTCGGCTTTCTCTCACATCCCAATAGTTTTCTCGCTACTTGATAAAGTCACAGCACCAACAAAAGCTGATGTTGTATTAGCAAATTCCAACATCGAATGAAGTTTGCCTTTCGCTTATTTAGCCAATAAATCATCGCATCGGATTCTTCGGAATAGGAAGATGATTTTCCAATCACCACTACACATGAGCTCCCATACTCTCTTAATTGGCTCCCATCAATGAAGGCACCACTTCGTCCTCGATGCTCGCAGAGGAACGCGAACCACGCTCTTCTGAGCTTGTGCCGCAGCAGACGCTCTCCGTCCTACTGAAGTGAGGACAAGGTGACAAGGGAGAAGACGAACGGACAAGCAAACAGAAGACGATGTGGAAAGGTCACCGAGAGAGAGAAAAGTCAAGAGGATATATTAAAAGGATTTTGACATTGGTTCGGAGCTGTTATAGAGTTGTGTCGGCATCGCCCTTCTGTGCTCGTAATGTGTTTACTCAGCGCCAATGTCAATGATGATGCAGGCTGGCGTTGGTATGGCAACAGCAGTGCGTACGGCTGCTCCTTCACCTTTTCTGACATCCATCCCGTCCTTTTCGAATGAATTCCTTCTTAGGTTTTGATATGTCTGAGTCGCAACGAGAATAACGAGTCATATATTCCCTTATGGGCCTCATGTTCAAAGTGAACCCTGTTTCGGTCACTTGAGGGCCAATGGCGACACGAAAATGATCTTTACACGAAATATTTTAAGACATTGGTTTTCAGTAAAGAACCGATGGATTCTGTAGTTCACACGGTGAGAAAATGAGATGTTAGGTACCAAAGAAAAATTACTGCTTAGGTACAGCATACTTGAAAACTCTTATGTTCATCTTTTCCTTGTGAAATTTAATGCGTATCTGATGTTGTATAAACGGTGATGCAGAAGTATTAAACAAATGTTAATGATTCTTTGTTTAGTTCCTAACGATTTTTGATCTCTAAGCGGCCCTTTTTTTACAGACAATGGGCTAAACAGCACACAAAGGACACCAAGGGATCAAAGAAGATTGTGGGGAGGGAATCCGTTAGACAGCTGTTAGCAGACAGATGGAAGCCTCCGATCAAGAACATTCAACTTGTTCTTTAATGGGTACGGCTCTTCCACACGAAGCCACGGCTTAACATCCCTGTCATGTCCCCCGAATTTTATGTTTATTTATTTATTGATATATTTCTAGTGTACATTTATTATTGTATATATTTTTATGTATTAAGTGTGTTTTTGCGCTGGGATGTGACTCACTGTTGCACTGTTGTTGTTTTCGGGTCGGAAGAGGGTTTTTTGCATCAAGATCGATTCCAGAAGTTGTTTATGGCCGTTAATGACTAGCCTAGGGTGCTAGTGCAGCGAAGAGGCTAGGCGGGATTTTTGAGACAACAGTTTGGTGTGAGCTTTCGAACGAGGGAGTCGTTTCGATAAGCGTCAGAAGGACGCCGCGTCTTCCTCGAAGTAACCCTTGAAGGGAGGGTGTGATTCCAAGAGGGAATCGAGATTCTTGGAGAAACTGATAATAGTTTTGTGGATTCAGAGTGAACCACAGTGTAGGCAAAGATTGATTATATCTTTCGCTGAGTTTGAGGTTTGTAAAGTGAGAACTTGCAGAGTGTGCTATTCTCCACGTCATTAGTAATGTTTGCGGCAGCAAAGGCCCACGGAGTTGAGCGCATCCCCAGCACTTGAGTGTATAAAATGTAAATAAACTGTGTCGTCCCTATCTAACTCTCATGCAGTAATTTGATGGACTATTGTTATTCATCATTCAACGCAGCGAACATCAGGCATACAGTGCCACGGGCCTCAGTGCCACGGGCCTTTTGGGGGGTGGACCTTAACTAGTTATATCTCAAATTAATGCTTGTGATGTCTGCAACGTCATGGGCTGCATTAAACGACTCCAAAAAACAGGAGGAGTAAAAATGTGGTCGATGTTTATGATTCATATATCAAAGGACAGTTTCTGAAGGTAGGTGCTTTAAATGACAAAGAAAAAAATATAAATTAATTAAAACATTTAAAACATACCTATCTTCCCATATGCGCCCTAAAAAGGAAGAAATAAAACTAAAACATATCGATGCTGCAATCAGTCACTGAATTTGTATTCACTTCAAAGGAAACTCCGCAAAATTTCCCCGCCCTGCCCACGGTCAGTAGGGGACACCGATGGGCTTGAAAAGGCCGCCGTCCGTCGGATGGGACGTTAAGCCGTGGCCCCGTGTGTGAGAGAGCCATACCCTGTGCACGTTAAAGAACACGCTGGATGGCCTTGACGGGAGGCTACCATCTGTCTCCCAACAGCTGTTCCAGTGGGTCCCCTCCCCCAACCTTCTCTGAGCCTTCGGGGTCCTTGTGACCTGGCCATTTAGCCGATGGTGTGCAAAAAAGTGCCGCTCAGAGGTAAAACAATCCAATCCAATTTTTCAAAGGAAGGCCGATTTTCATACTCAACAAGATTGCCGAATTCAGTGACTGATTAGTCCTCGATATGTTTTAGTTTTATTTTCTACTTTTTAGGGTACATATAGGAATATAAAAAAAAAATACCCCCTCAAGCAGCTGCTTGCCACAGAGGTCTGACAGGAGCCTGTCAGTTTATATGCCAAAGTAGAAGATCTGAGAGGATGGCAGGACCTCAGCAGAAAAACAACACACACAACCATGCCTTACCCGGGGCTCGAACCCAGGTCCCTTAGATCAGTAGCCAAGCGTGCTAACCACTCGGCCATGGGACGGCACTTATAGGAATATAGGTATTTTTAAAACAATTTTTTTTTTACGCAATGGATTATTCGCACTCGGAAACACAGCGAAGGGAGGGTGGAAGACAGGTCTCCCACTTCCTCCGTGCTTTTTCTCACTGTGTTACTGCTTCTAAGTAAGTAAAAAAACCACTATATTCTCTTTTTTACGAAATTTTGATTTATAGAATAAAGTACAACATTATTCTTTACTGATTCGATAATTTATTTATCAATAAAAATAGAAATAAGATAAAAAATATTTCGAAAAACTGCTATAAATATAAGATTTTGTATTTCTTTTGCCACCAGTTCTCGTGATTGAGAAAAAAATGGTCTAAACCCCATATATAATAAAAATGAACATCCTTTGAGAAGTCATAAAATTTTCTGAAATAATTTATGAAATCGATAAGTGAAATGCCTGTAAGAAAGAACTGTAGGGAATGTAAGTTGCCTGTAAGAAAGAACTGTAGGGAATGTAAGCTGCCTGTAAGAAAGAACTGTAGGGAATGTAAGTTGCCTGTAAGAAAGAACTGTAGGGAATGTAAGTTGCCTGTAAGAAAGAACTGCAGGGAATGTAAGCTGCTTGTAAGAAAGAACTGTAGGGAATGTAAGTTGCCTGTAAGAAAGAACTGCAGGGAATGTAAGTTGCCTGTAAGAAAGAACTGTAGGGAATGTAAGTTGCCTGTAAGAAAGAACTGTAGGGAATGTAAGTTGCCTGTAAGAAAGAACTGTCGGGAATAATCCAACCCAAACTAGTGAAGAGTCGCTAGAGAAAAGTAAAGTTTCATTATGCATTAGAAATGGATGTTTTCATTTTTGAGTAGATAATTTTTTCCTGCGGCTCTTTATGAATTATAGTTATTTTCCCCTAGAAACTCTTTCACAAAGAGCTGCATGAAAAATTCTCTATTTAAACGCCAAACATTCGTTTCTAATGGTAATGATTTAATATAAATATATATACAGTAAACCCTCGTTAATCCGGATGAATAGGAAGGGGAAAGTGTGGATTAATGAATAATCCAGAGAAGTGAAGCAAAAGATGGACTCAAAAGACGAAAATAATAGAACACAAATAAATAGAATATTTATTGATATAATACTGATCTTATAGCTAACTATGTATTAAAAAATATACCTAAATATAAAGTTACTTTCTGTGTTTATAATATAGAGTTTCTTTCTCAAACAACAGTGCAATTTGAGTTTTTATCTAAAAAATGTCAAGCATGCATTGCACTTTGGAGTCTTCATTTAAAAAAAAAAGCACAGTTCATTTATTCATCAGCAGATGACTCAATAATACTGCATTCGAAGGCAGCTCAGGAGTAATGGCACTTAAATCCGAAACTCTGCTCAAGCGTGAGCCAGAAATACCAACTGCTTTTAAGTTTAGTTATGAGTTGAGTTGGGTTGTTTTACCTCTGAGCGGCACTTTTTTGCACACCATGGGCTAAATGGCCAGGTCACATGGACCCCGAAAAGTCAAAGTCAAAGAACCGTAGGGAATGTAAGTTGCCTGTAAGAAAGAACTGTAGGGAATGTAAGTTGCCTGTAAGAAAGAACTGTAGGGAATGTAAGTTGCCTGTAAGAAGAACTGTAGGGAATGTAAGCTGCCTGTAAGAAAGAACTGTAGGGAATGTAAGTTGCCTGTAAGAAAGAACTGTAGGGAATGTAAGTTGCCTGTAAGAAAGAACTGTAGGGAATGTAAGTTGCCTGTAAGAAAGAACTGTAGGGAATGTAAGTTGCCTGTAAGAAAGAACTGTAGGGAATGTAAGTTGCCTGTAAGAAAGAACTGTCGGGAATAATCCAACCCAAACTAGTGAAGAGTCGCTAGAGAAAAGTAAAGTTTCATTATGCATTAGAAATGGATGTTTTCATTTTTGAGTAGATAATTTTTTCCTGCGGCTCTTTATGAATTATAGTTATTTTCCCCTAGAAACTCTTTCACAAAGAGCTGCATGAAAAATTCTCTATTTAAACGCCAAACATTCGTTTCTAATGGTAATGATTTAATATAAATATATATACAGTAAACCCTCGTTAATCCGGATGAATAGGAAGGGGAAAGTGTGGATTAATGAATAATCCAGAGAAGTGAAGCAAAAGATGGACTCAAAAGACGAAAATAATAGAACACAAATAAATAGAATATTTATTGATATAATACTGATCTTATAGCTAACTATGTATTAAAAAATATACCTAAATATAAAGTTACTTTCTGTGTTTATAATATAGAGTTTCTTTCTCAAACAACAGTGCAATTTGAGTTTTTATCTAAAAAATGTCAAGCATGCATTGCACTTTGGGGTCTTCATTTAAAAAAAAAAAGCACAGTTCATTTATTCATCAGCAGATGACTCAATAATACTGCATTCGAAGGCAGCTCAGGAGTAATGGCACTTAAATCCGAAACTCTGCTCAAGCGTGAGCCAGAAATACCAACTGCTTTTGAGTTTAGTTATGAGTTGGGTTGGGTTGTTTTACCTCTGAGCGGCACTTTTTTGCACACCATGGGCTAAATGGCCAGGTCACATGGTCCCCGAAGGCTCAGAGAAGGTTGGGGGAGGGGACCCACTGGAACAGCTGTTGGGAGACAGATGGTAGCCTCCCGTTAAGGCCATCCAGCGTGTTCTTTAACGTGCACAGGGTATGGCTCTCCCGAACACGGGGCCACGGCTTAATGTCCCATCCGACGGACGGCGGCCTTTCCAAGCCCATCGATGTCCCCTACTGACCGTGGGCAAGGCGGGGAATTTTTGCAGAGATAAATCTCAACGCTGACCCAGCTGGGACTCGAACCTGGGAACTACAGATTACGAGTCTGACGCGCTACCGACTGAGCCACCCTCCGCCCCGTTTAGTTATGAAGGTTTGAAGAAACTGTCAGTCTTTATCTGAATGGATCTTTATAGCTGCTATTTATAATTTCTTTCACAGTTGTAAAGTGATCATAATAGGCCTGCACAACTCTTGATTTGATGAAGAGCTCGCATAACTGATCCCTATCAATGCCATCTCTTGCAGTACGAGAAGTTTCTTAGATTCTTCCAATTTATCAGTTTCATCTAATTCTTCATTTCCTGATTCCTCTTCCATAGCCAAAGCCTTAGCAACATCTGCAGCAATAATTCGTCTGTCAGCTGCTGAAATCCAGGTTGTTGTTCAATTAGTTCAAGCCATTCCTGGACATTTCCTTATGTGGTCTCTATCTGTTCTAAGCACAGTCTGAAAGTCCTTTAGGTGAAATCCTGCAAAGTCGCCGTCTATTTCCTGCAAAATCTTTTTCCAGCATTGACTAAGTTTCGTCTTTGATGTCTTTCCATGCACTGACCCAGTTAAAAATAAGCAGTTTGCCTGAAACACCTTTTTCAAGCGGGGTAGGGGTGGATCAGTTGGTAGCACGCCAGGCTCGTAAACTTCAGTTCCCAGGTTCGAATCCAGTCTGGACCAGCTTTGAGATTTATCTCCGCAGAACTTCCCACTTTGCCCATGGTCAGTAGGGGACACTAATGAGCTTGGAAAGGCCGTCGGATTGGATGTTAAGACGTAGTCCCGTGTGAGGGAAAGTCATACTCTGTGCGTGTTAAAGATCACGCCTGGATGGCCTTGACGGGAGGCTACCATCTGTCTCTCAACAGCTGCCCAGTGGATCCTCTCCTCCCAACCTTCTCTGAGCCTCGGGGTCCTTGTGACCTAGCCATTTTAGCCCACGGTGTACAAAAACGTGCCGCTCAGAGATAAAACAATCCTTTTTCAAATTGTTCTATTACTTTCAACTTTTAACGATAATTAACGCAACATGTTCCTTTTCTGTCCACTTTTCAACTCTTTAGGAACAATAATTAAATGAAATATTTTCATTTAATTAAGTAGCAGAGAAAAAATGATGCGTTATAAGAAATAACGTCTGTCCGTCACAGAACCAACAACAACACTGAGCAGTCCAAAGGAAACGTGTTTGTTGAGCGCGGTGAGCAATACCATCTGTGTCTGGATTAGCGAGGAAACTGTGTATATTTTTTAAGGAATCAAGATATCATCTTGTATAGTATATTTTTGCTTTTTAATCTCCTTTAATGAGTGTTATGAATTGCTAAAATCGTTTTGTCATGCGCCCAAAAATGTTGGGGCGGGGGTGGCTCAGTCGGTAGCGCGCCAGGCTCGTAATCTGTAGTTCCCAGGTTCGAGTCCCAGCTGGGTCAGCGTTGAGATTTATCTCCGCAAAATTCCCCGCCCTGTCCACGGTCAGTAGGGGACACCGATGGGCTTGGAAAGACCGCCGTCCATCAGATGGGACGTTAAGCCGTGGTTCCGTGTGCGGGAGAGTCATACCCTGTGCACGTTAAAGAACACGCTGGATGGCCTTGACGGGAGGCTACCATCTGTCTCCCAACAGCTCTTCCAGTGGATCCCCTTCCCCGACCTTCTCTGAGCCTTCGGTGTCCATGTGACCTGGCCATTTAGCCCATGGTGTGCAAAAAAGTGCCGCTCAGAGGTAAAACAACCCAACAACCCAAAAATGTTTGGTAAAAAAAATGGCAGAAATGAGCCAGATTCAGAATATTATTCTTTTGTTTTATGAGCCACAAATTCTTTCGTAATGAACCACGGATTCGACGGACTTGACTTAGTACCTTAGGAATTCTACATACCATATTATCTGCTGTTATTGAGATTCGCAGCCTGAACCAGAAAGTGTTGTTAAATATCTGACAGAGCTCTCTACCTCCTAACAGAAGAGACTCACTAAAACCGCAATTAACTGTGTAAGTGAAACGACGTTGTCCCTAACTAATCCCCGCATATTGCGTCGCTTCATAAACTGATGAACCACGCTTTAGCCTAACACCTCCAATTAAAGGAAGTCGTGAAGTCAGTTAAATTGCTGCTTCTAATTTAATCAGAAGCCGTACCTCAAAATTAACCTCGCCTCACTGGCAAATATTCAATTTAATGGCATCACAACAAGCGATGCTAAGTTCCTCGTCTTCCACGTGAAGGGAACGCAGAACTTAACCCAGTTGTTGCCATGTCACTAGCACTGGTCCAAAGCGAAGGTGAACAAAGAGCTTACTAACATTGTGAAGAAGACTAATTAAAGCGAATTCCAGACAACTCTCTCTCAATGTCCTTGTTTGCCTTAATTCTGTTGCACGAGTTAGACATCTCCAAACTATCCGTTTTCTTCGAAATGATTCCTGTATTTTAACGAATGTATGGCGGAGAATATTGCATCCTAACAAGATCTTTTCAACTTTTATCCCAGTCTCTATTATTGGAATGAACTTCTTTAAATCTTCTCACACGCCCGACAGCTATTGTCTGTGTCATAAATTCTGCTGAAGTGATGTTTCGGGAGAAAGAAATTTTGTGTCTTCAACTTCAGTTTTCTTTTTATGTCCTTGTCGCATTCTCGCCAGGTTTCTGTTGGTTCTGAACTCCTGCTGTTGTTGCCATTCTCTTACTTAGAAATGATTGGTTTAAGATTTTTGCAAGAAGGAAAGCCTCTCTTTACAGTCGATGGCTGGGTGATATTTAATAAGATCTTAGGATGTGCTCTGGGAGACTAAAAAAATAATTGACGAAATTATCATTGCGTGTTCAATATGTCGCGGAAAACAACGCTTGCACGTGAAAAAGAAAGTGTTGCCATTCAGGTTGGGTTGGGTTGTTTACCTCTGAGCGGCACTTTTTTGCACACCATGGGCTAAATGGCCAGGTCACATGGACCCCGAAGGCTCAGAGAAGGTTGGGGGAGGGGACCCACTGGAACAGCTGTTGGGAGACAGATGGTAGCCTCCCCTCAAGGCCATCCAGCGTGTTCTTTAACGTGCACAGGGTATGGCTCTCCCGCACACGGGGCCAAGGCTTAACATCCCATCCGACGGACGGCGGCCTTTCCAAGCCATCGGTGTCCCCTACTGACCGTGGGCAGGGCGGGGAATTTTGCGGAGATAAATCTCAACGCTGACCCAGCTAGGACTCGAACCTGGGAACTGCAGATTACGAGCCTGGCGCGCTACCGACTGAGCCACCCCCGCCCCATAAATGCCAGTAATCTGTGTGGAGGCGGTAGTTAATTATGAATTCGTAGAATTATTTTAACTTTTAATCAAAAATCCAAATATCTGTAAAACGTTTAAGCCTTATTTTTTTTAACAAAAATACTAATTACAATTTAAAAAGTACAATGGAATTTTTTTTATATGTACAACTATTTTTGGGATTGTCTCTTACTGTTATATATAAATATATATTAGAAATCTCTAAAGTGACTTAGGGGCGGGGGTGGCTCAGTCGGTAGCGCGCCAGGCTCGTAATCTGTAGTTCCCAGGTTCGAGTCCCAGCTGGGTCAGCGTTGAGATTTATCTCCGCAAAATTCCCCGCCCTGCCCACGGTCAGTAGGGGACACCGCTGGGCTTGGAAAGGCCGCCGTCCGTCGGATGGGACGTTAAGCTGTGGCCCCGTGTGCGGGAGAGCCATACCCTGTGCACGTTAAAGAACACGCTGGATGGCCTTGACGGGAGGCTACCATCTGTCTCCCAACAGCTGTTCCAGTGGGTCCCCTCCCCCAACCTTCTCTGAGCCTTCGGGGTCCATGTGACCTGGCCATTTAGCCCATGGTGTGCAAAAAAGTGCCGCTCAGAGGTACAACAACCCAACCCAACTAAAGTGACTTAAGACAATCCATCTTACAGCATGGATATATTGAAACTTTGGCATCTCATTCTGACACTAGCTTTTCTTGGTGCAGACTCTCTGACGAGTTTTCGTAACATTTGTACAGCATTTGAAGATTGGAGCCAACAGTGTCATTAGCCTTCTCATTTTCCATTGCACCCAACACATTTAAATGTAATCTGTGTTCAATGCAGTGGACCCGATCATACGATAAATCATTGTACAGTCGCTCAAAAAAATATCCGAACACTATGGTTGGTTACAGAATTCAGAAAAAATATCTGGCAACGATTTTTTTTAGAAATTAGTGATCTGGCAACCTTCGTGTCACGTCACACGAAGGTTGCCAGATCACTAATTTCTAAAAAAAATCGTTGCCAGATATTTTTTCTGAATTATGTAATCAATCATAGTGTTTGGATACTTTTTTGAGCGACTGTAGGTTGTTTTACCTCTGAGCGGCACTTTTTTGTACACCATGGGCTAAATGGCCAGGTCACAAGCACCCCAAAGGCTCAGAGAAGGTTGGGGGAGGGGACCCATTGGAACAGCTGTTGGGAGACAAATGGTAGCTTCCCGTCAAGGCCATCCAGCGTGTTCTTTAACATGCACAGGGTATCGCTCTCTCGCACATGGGGCCACGGCTTATCGTCCCATCCGACGGACGGCGGCCTTTCCAAGTCCATCGGTGTCCCCTACTGACCGTGGTCAGGGCGGGGAATTTTGCGGAGATAAGTCTCAACGCTGACCCAGCTGGGGCTCGAACTGGGAACTGCAGATTATGAGCCTGGCGCGCTACTGACTGAGCTACCCCTGCCCCTTAAATCATTGGGAATTTTGTGACCAATCCATTTCGAACATCAATCATGCTAGCAACTCCTTAAGTCCTAATACCGATCACTTGACTACAGTCAATGTGAAGCGTCAAGTTTTACCGCTTCACTTTTGGTTTGCTTGTAAATAGTCGTCTACCGTAGCACTCTCAAGTGACTCGCGCAAAGATTGGTGATTTTAAGCCGCAAGTAAATAAACCTACATTCTCTCCTTTTAAAATTAGGGGCGGGGTGGCTCAATCGGTAGCGCGCCAGGCTCGTAATCTGTAGTTCCCAGCTGGGTCAGCGTTGAGATTTATCTCCGCAAAAATTCCCCGCCCTGCCCACGGTCAGTAGGGGACACCGATGGGCTTGGAAAGGCCGCCGTCCGTCGGATGGGACGTTAAGCCGTGGCCCCGTGTGTGGGAGAGCCATACCCTGTGCACGTTAAAGAACACGCTGGATGGCCTTGAGGGGAGGCTACCATCTGTCTCCCAACAGCTGTTCCAGTGTGTCCCCTCCCCCAACCTTCTCTGAGCCTTCGGGGTCCATGTGACCTGGCCATTTAGCCCATGGTGTGCAAAAAAGTGCCGCTCAGAGGTAAAACCCTTTTAAAATTTAAGTAAGCTAAGTAGAATTTCTAGGCGCTAATTTCGGCCCATTCATCGCAATGGCGCAAAGAGCGAAAGTGATTAAACATTAAAATAATACATGGAGATAAAACAGCAATAATTTACACGTTAATATCACTAATCAGTTCCGGTGAGATGCATCAATTACTTTTTTTACCCCAGATATATTAGAGCAGTGTTTTTCAAGCTATGTGTTAGTTTAGGCTGTAGAGCACCAAGTTTGTAATATATAGCTTTCAGTTTCGAGTTCCAGCTGAATCAGTGTTGAAATTTATCTTCGCAAACCCTCCACCCTGTTATCGATAAGAAAAGGAACACCGATGGGCTCGGAAAGGCCACCGTCCGTCAGATGGAACGTTAAACCGTGACTCCGTGTGTGGGAGAGTCATACACTGCCCACATTAAATGGAGGACTTTGAAGGGAGGCTACATTTTGTCTTCTAACACTTGTCCAGAGGTCCACTTCTCCTGGAAGTCCTTGAGATTCTTCTGATCTGGCCATTCAGCCCACTGCGTGCAAAAATTCCGCTTATTGGTGAAACAACACATCTGATCACTCACAACAGATTGGATTGTTTTACCTCTGAGCGGCACTTTTTTGCACACCATGGGCTAAATTGCCAGGTCACATGGACCCCGAAGGCTCAGAGAAATTTGGGGGAGGGGACCCACTGGAACATCTGTTGGGAGACAGAAGATAGCCTCCCGTCAAGGCCATCCAGAGTGTTCTTTAACGTGCACAGGGTATGGCTCTCCCGCACACGGGGCCATGGCTTAACGTCCCATCCGACGGACGGCGGCCTTTCCAAGCCCATCGGTGTCCTCTACTGACCGTGGGCAGGGCGGGGAATTTTTGCGGAGATAAATCTCAACGCTGACCCAGCGGGACTCGAACCTGGGAACTACAGATTACGAGCCTGGCGCGCTACCGACTGAGCCACCCCCGCTCTACTCACAACAGAATTTTCTTGTTACGTCAATGGGAATCTAACTTCGAAGCTCTATAACATTTGAAATTCGCATTGAATGAGAGAAGATGACAGAACAACAGATTAAAGATCGTAGTGAAATCTATTTAAATCTTGATTTTCAGAAACATTCGTTCAGTATGTAAAAAAATATGGAAGCTGGAATGTTCGACAACAGTATTGCATCATAAGAATTGACTGCAGAAATTGAAACTTAAATAATAAACATTGTTACGAACCATTTAGTAAAATAAATACACATTTTAGAAGTTTGCTTAATGACTATTTGAATATTTTGACAATTATAAATATTTTCTTATAAAATAAGATAATTTGTTGTTATATATTCCAGCTACCATAACTTTAAATACTTCACGAATGTTTCTGAAAAATTGAGATTTAAATAGATTTGATTACGATGTTTATTTTTGGTAACATTCTACCATTAAATGCGGGGTGGCTCAGTCGGTAGTGTTCCAGACTCGTAATCTGCAGTTTCCGGGTTCGAGTCCCAGCAGGGTCAGCGTTGAGGTTTATCTCCGCAAAAAAATCCCTCCTTGCCCACGGTCAGTAGGGGACACTGATGGGTTTGGAAAGATCGCCATCCGTCGGATGGGACGTTAAGCCGTGGCCCCGTGTGTGGGAGAGCCATACCCTGTGCACGTTAAATAACACACTAGATGGCCTTGACTGGAGGCTACCATCTATCTCCCAACAGCTATTCCAGTGGGTCCCCTCCTCCAACCTTCTCTGAGCCTACGGGGACCTTGCCAGTTAGCCTATGGTATGCTAAAAAAAAGGGCCGCTCAGAGGTAAAACAGCCCAACCATTAAATGCATTTTTTTATAAGTTATAGACTTCACCATCAGATTTCCATTGGCATAATATGGAAATTCTGTCATATTTCGTCAGCGTATATATTTAGATATAGAATAACATTTATA
The DNA here is from genome assembly GCA_038380435.1 of Ryuthela nishihirai. Lineage (NCBI taxonomy): Eukaryota > Metazoa > Arthropoda > Arachnida > Araneae > Heptathelidae > Ryuthela > Ryuthela nishihirai. The sequence goes on along the minus strand of JAWZYU010001168.1, from coordinate 21,865 downwards.
ATTTAATTCTTAAGTGTTAAAATCATCCAGTTGTCCAGCAATGTTGATCAGCAGTTCGCACTTTGTAGCTTTACTTCAGTCAAAAGGTAAGTCTGATTTTTCAGGGGCGGGGGTGGCTCAGTTGGTAGCGCGCCAGGCTCGTAATCTGTAGTTCCCAGGTTCGAGTCCCAGCTGGGTCAGCGTTGAGATTTATCTCCGCTAAATTCTCCGCCCTGTCCACGGTCAGTAGGGGACACCGATGGGCTTGGAAAGGCCGCCGTCCGTCGGATGAGACGTTAAGCCGTGGCCCGTGTGCGGGAGAGCCATACCCTGTGCACGTTAAAGAACACGCTGGATGACCTTGACGGGCGGCTACCATCTGTCTCCCAATAGCTGTTCCAGTGGGTCACCTCCCCCAACCTTCTCTGAGCCTTCGGGGTCCATGTGACCTGGCCATTTAGTCCATGGTGTGCAAAAAGGTGCCGCTCAGAGGTAAAACAACCCAACCTGATTTTTCAACCCATTGTTTCATAGAATCTTTTAGTTGAGCAAGTCAAGAAATCCTCTTTCTATACATGACTCCATTTCCACCCGAAGAAGGAACAAATTCATACGAATGCAGTTATTCTTTCCCTGTTGCTAATACAATCCTGAGCCGATAGTTGAACAAGCAGAATCAATTTTAAGTTCCTCTTCTCCAACTTACCCATTGCTTGAGCATGAAGATATTTTTCGAACTTCCAGCTGTTTTCCAATAGTTGGCATGCGAAACTGTTACGGAAAGACTTTCTGCTTTTTGCAGTGCCTTTAAATCTCCTATTTTTCTCCTCATTTATTTCCTTCTGTTCTCTAAATCCCTAGAATTCTCCGAGTTGCTTACAAAACGCATTTTCAAGGGACGTATCAAAATACAGACATTCTTATTTCGGCTTCAATTTTTTTGTTACTTGGCTGAAATAAATGATGATGATTCGTCTAGCAGCTGTGCTAGACGAATCAACTTCATTCCTAAAGTGATGGTTTAACTTTAGTAACAGACTGTAAAAGATGTTCAGTAACACTACTCTATAGTTTAGAGTAGGGGTTCTCACTGTGGGGTACGCGGAAATTTTTTTTTTGGGGGGGGCTACGTCGTGAGAGCTCAAAAGTTGCTAGATCTAGTAACAAAGTAAAAATAACCATTGTTATACTATAACTACAGTTTTATCTATCTATACAAGGGGTACGCTAGTTACACATTTCCAGGGGGTACGTGAAGCATAAAAGGTTGAGAACCACTGGTTTAGAGTGTTGGGGTGGCTCAGTGGTAGCGTTGCATGCTCGTAATCTGCCGTTCCCAGGGTCAAGTCCCAACTGTGCCAGCTTTGGGATTAACCTGCGCAAAATTCCTCGTTTTGCCCTCAGTGAGTAGAGGAACCGATGGGCTTCAAAAGGCAACCGTCTGGCGAATGGAACGTTAAGCCCTGACCCCGTGTGAAAGTATGACATACCCTTTGCTTGTTAAAGAACACGCTGGATAGTCTTGACAGAAGCCTTCCATATTTCTCCTAAAAGCTGTACAGTGGACCCCTTTCCGCAATTTTCTTTGAATCCTTGGGGGTCCTTGTGAACTGCCAGTTTAGCCATTGGGTGCAAAAAATGTTCCCTCGGAGGTAAAACAACTTATCCCAATTCTAATATAGGTTTATTTATAAGAGACTATAGAACTTATTCCACAGACAAACTTTAACTGTTAGCTAAAATGCACGATTTCTTGTAACTATCTTCACAATATTATCTCAGAGACTAAATGCTGTAAAAAATTATATTGACTAGATAATAGGTCACAAATGAAGTTGAATGGCATAGTACCATTTAGATAACATTGTATTTTATTTTTATCTCAGAAAATCCCATATAATAGATAAATAAATAAATAATATTTCTATTATGAGTCTACAAAAATATATTATAAAAATCGAAATGCTACTGCTTTGAGATTTTCTCTACGATTACTTTGAAATTTTTCTCTGCAACTGATTTGAGATCTCTAGTACGGAAACTTGTAACAGCTCTCCAGGGATCTCTTCTACTTAGTTCTCTGCTCTTGGCGTCTTTGTGACCTGATTAACTGAACCCTTTGAGCACCAAATTAACTCTCAAAATCTGCTTTAGCAACAATTATACCAGTCAGACTGTCTGCATTCATTCATTTATCATTTGATCAGACCTGGGGACGCACGCCTGCTAGATAACATCATGGTCACCAATTATGTAGTCTGTCTAGTCCACGAAACACACAAATTAGAGAAAAAAGAAACATCGTTAAATTTCTACTCGCGATAATCAGCTGGAAAAGATCCTCTCCTCGTGCTCACCATGATCGTTATTTGCGATCGAGTCTCTGTCTTTTTGTGAGCTGATCTTCTTCCCTGCTCGACGCAAGCTCATCATTAAGAAGCGTCATTAATCATAAGCGTTGGGGAGACAACTCGTCACAATTAGATTAATCTGATGAAATATTCATGGAAAGGAAGAGGGAGACTCGACGCAGACAAAGTGCCCATCAGAGCAGTTTTAATAGAGCTGGGATGCGGCCCCGGCTCTCGGAGCCAAGAGTTATTGACCTCTAACAACGTCTCGCACTCGTCGTAGTAGACTCGAAACGAGGACACGCGTCCGTTATTAAAAGTTTACGTCAATAATAATTTGATGAGCAGACGTGCAAATGCCACTTGCTTAATGTCAACGCATCGTCACTGTATTTATGGAGATCTTTTATTGGGAGAGAGCTCGCTCTCAAGTGGAGACGTAGATCACATGAGAGCAGGCGATGGCACTAGAGGGAGTTTCTTATAGGTTTATATCATCTGATGCACCTCGAGATCAAGTGGAAAGGAAGTCGCAGTGGGAAAGATGCAAGACATTTAATAAAATTTCTTATTTCTGAAAACGATAAATATTTGTTATGTTTGTTTATAAATATGGTCTCTGGCAGTTTTTTTTATGTTTTCAAGAGAAAGATGTGGGTTGTTTTTACCTCTGAGAGGCACTTTTTTTGCACACAACGGGCTAAATGGACAGGTCACAAGGACCCCAAGGGCTCAGAGAATGTTGGAGGAAAGGAACTCACTGAACAGCTGTTAAGGGACAGATAGGAGCCTCCCGCGAAGATCATCCAACGTGTTCTTTAGCATGCATACAGTGTGGTTATCTTGCACATGGGACCACTGCTGAACTTTACCTCCGAGACGGCGGCTTTTCCTATACCATCGATGTCCCCTTTCTCACAGAGTGAGGTTAGCGGAGATAACGTTCAACTCTGGCACGCTTGGGATTAGAATCTGAGAGCTGCAGATCATGAGTCTGGCGCGCCATCAAATGAACCATCCCGTAAATCCCTCGTGCTAAAGAAACTCAACCTCATTAAAATGATGTGAAAAAAAATTTCTCTTTAAAGTTTCTAATTCTTCGATCCATCGGCTAAAAGGAGCAAAGACCATTTCAGCAAAATATTAGCCCCAACTAAAAAAAAGGGAGCTCGAACCTTTCATCCGCAATAGTTAATGCTAGGAGTAATATATTATGTCTTGCACTTCTTCTTCGATGCATTGAAATGACGTGCTTTACAAAGCCATCCAAATAGCGTCTAGATGATGATAGTCGCAACAGCACCAAAGAGACATTAGACGCGATCGATTGTGCACATAAAATTTTCAGAGCGAAGGAAAAGACACCGAAAATAAAAACGTATTCTGAAACCGAGAATGCAATATCTGCAGCAGAAGCTTTCGTCTCCACGATAAAAAATATCTTTTCCACGTCCATGAGATAGCAGATGATAACTTCTTGCCTTAAGGGTGACAGATGCAGAAGAGAGACACGTGCGAGTGAAGGATGATGCATCCGCATCTTCGAGGAGTTTTCCTTTTTTTTTTCTTTCATCGTATAAACAGATTTTTTTTCCTACCTGCATCTTAATATTTCTTGTTTCAGATGTTGATTTTTCTGATTTCTTTGCTGTTTCTTCATGTCTGCAAAGAAATGTGCAATGAAAGCAAGATATTATTACCTCTGACTCTGGATTGCTTTAGAAATAATATCTGGACACGCTTCAGTAACTTCAGAATTTCTTTTTTTATGTTTATGACTAGTGTAGGGTCCAGATTATGTACATTACGGACTAGCTGAAAGGCATCCAGTGCTGCCTTGGTCTCACGTTTAATCTGTATATTCTGCTTTTAGCTGAACTAAATGTCAGTTTTGCGAGTTTTGCCATCACCTGACATTTTACCACAGATTTACCATGAAAAATTATTCGCATTTCTCAGGTCGTTGCTGAAGTCAGAGCGTTCTCTCATAGTCCGTGGCTTCTTTGCAAACTATAGAGAATTTTATATACACAGATTTTGGTACCCTGTGGTTCCGACGTACTTGACTGAACCGTCCCAAATTTTGTCAAAATCAGGTCCCTAGCTGCAATGGGACGTTTTAAAATAATAATGCCTTTTGACATATGGAGAATCTGGCAACGGCAACAGATATTAAATGCATTGAGGTGATGTTACTAGAGACAGAACTAGCAAGGGACGCAGGGGCTTAGCCATGGGGGGATGGGGGGGGGGAACTCCCCCCCAAAGTAATTAGGAGTTGGCAAAATTCGAAGCGACTTCGTAAAATCTAGGTGAGCTGTGAAAATTTGTAATCTTTTTTTTTTGCAAAATTAAGGGGAGTTGTAAAAATCGAGGCAACTTCGCAAATCTAATGCAGTTTGGAAAATGGAGAGACGGAAAAATTTAGAGCAGTTGGCAAAATTCGAAGCCACTTAGTAAAATACAGGTGGGTTGGCAAAATTGGGACAACTTGGCAAAATCTTGGGGAGTTGTCAAAATTCGGAGTAACTTGGTAAAATCGTGGGGAGTTGGCAAAATTCAGGTGAGATGTAAAAATTAGGATTTTTTTCTGTAAAATTATGTCAAATTCGCAAAACTTAGGGAGTTGCCAAAATTTAGGGGCAGTTGGCAAAATTCGGAATGACTTGGTAAAATCGTGGGGAGTTGGCAAAATTCAGGTGAGATGTAAAAATTTGGATTTTTTTCTGTAAAATTATGGCGAGTTGGCAAAACATAGGGAGTTGGCAAATTCGAGGGGCAGTTGGGAAAATTCGGAGTGACTTGGCAAAATCTTGGGGTGTTGGTAAAATTCAGGTGAGATGTAAAAATTTGGATTTTTTTTCTGTAAAATTATGGCGAGTTGGCAAAATCTAGGGAGTTGGCAAATTCGAGGGGCAGTTGGGAAAATTCGGAGTGACTTGGCAAAATCTTGGGGAGTTGGTAAAATTCAGGTGAGATGTAAAAATTTGGATTTTTTTTCTGTAAAATTATGGCGAGTTGGCAAAATCTAGGGAGTTGGCAAATTCGAGGGGCAGTTGGGAAAATTCGGAGTGACTTGGCAAAATCTTGGGGAGTTGGTAAAATTCAGGTGAGATGTAAAAATTTGGATTTTTTTTCTGTAAAATTATGGCGAGTTGGCAAAATCTAGGGAGTTGGCAAATTCGAGGGGCAGTTGGGAAAATTCGGAGTGACTTGGCAAAATCTTGGGGAGTTGGTAAAATTCAGGTGAGATGTAAAAATTTGGATTTTTTTTCTGTAAAATTATGGCGAGTTGGCAAAATCTAGGGGCAGTTAGCAAAATACGGAGTGACTTGGCAAAATCGTGGGGAGTTGACAAAATTCGAATCCACTTGGTAAAATACGTGTAAGTTGTGAAAATTGGGATTGTTTTTGTGAAATTAAGGAGAATTGACAAAATCGAGAAAACTTGGCAAAATTTGAATCCACTTGGTAAAATATAGGCGATTTGTGAAAATTGGGATTTGTTTTGTGAAATTAAGGAGTGTTGGACAAATCAAGAAACTTAACAAAATGTAGGGCAGTTGACAAAATTCGAAGTCACTTGGTAAAATACAGGGGAGTTGTGAAAATTGTGCCTTTCTTGTGGAATTAAGGAGAGTTGATAAAATTCGAAGTGACTTGGCAAATTCAGGGAAGATGAAAAAATTGCGATATTTCCTGTAAAATTATGGTGAGTTGGCAAAATGAAGATCAGTTGGCCAAATTCGAATCCACTGGGTAAAATATAGGCGAGTTGACAAAATCTAGGGTAGTTGGCATAATTCGAATCCACTTGGTGAAATAGAGGGTTGGGTTGTTTTACCTCTGAGCGGCACTTTTTTGCACACCATGGGCTAAATGGCCAGGTCACATGGACCCGAAGGCTGAGAGAAGGTTGGGGGAGGGGACCCACTGGAACAGCTGTTAGGAGACAGATGGTAGCCTCCCGTCAAGGCCATCCAGCGTGTTCTTTAATGTGCACAGGGTATGGCTCTCCCGCACACGGGGCCACGGCTTAACGCCCCATCCGACGGATGGCGGCATTTCCAAGCCCATCGGTGTCCCCTACTGACCGTGGGCAGGGAATCTTGCAGAGATAAATCTCAACGCTGACCCAGCTGGGACTCGAACCTGGGAACTACAGATTACGAGCCTGGCGCGCTACCGACTGAGCCACCCCCGCCCCGGTGAAATAGAGGCGAGGTGTGATAATTGGGATTGGTTTTGTGAAATCCGAAATTGTGACTGTCAAAAAAGACAATCTTGAACTACGTAACGAAAATAGACAGTTGCAAAAAGACTTGGCAGATTTAAAGCAGGACATCGACGATTTGCAACAGTACAGCAGAAACTCCAATATAGAAATCGCAGGTTTGCCAGAAACCTCAGATGAAAACATCGATTCTGTAGTAATGAATATAGCAAGGATAATACAGGTTAAGGTGGATATCGGAGACGTTGTGGTCGCACACAGAGTTCCTTCGATGAAAAAAGAAATAACAAAACCTATCGTGTTGCAAATGAAAAACAAGTCTATAAGAGATAAATGGATTTCAGAAGCAAAGAAGAAACGGATTAAGGCTAGCAACGTAAACAGAAATTTTGATGATAAACCAATTTATCTGAATGAACATTTGACACAACGAAATAAAAAATTGCTCTATTTGGCAAAGCAATTCAAATTAGAGCATAACTATAAATTTTTATGGGTTAAGGACGGTAAAATTTTTTTAAGAAAGGAAGAAAACTCCAAGGTTAGAAGAGTAAGAAATGAAAGAGACATAACGGATTATACTGAACAAAATGGATGATTTAGTCTGTGAGATTCAGTCCGAACTGGATTCGTGTGCTTTGCTAACAGATATTGATGAAGTTAATAAATTCCTTTCTTGTCATTGTTTTTTAAATTATACCCTTTTGCATGTGAATATCAGAAGTTTGCGATTGCATTTCAATGATTTACTTGTATTAATGTACCAATTTCGAAATCTCATTGATATTATAATCTTAAGCGAAATTTGGGTAAAGGATGATGAAGTTGTAAATTATAAAATTGATGGTTATCAGCAATTTTTTAGGAGTAGTCAATATAATAAATCAGGAGGAATTGTAGTTTATGCAAATGTTACGAAGTTTAGTTTTTGTGATTGTAATGTAAATATGAAAACTGCAGAGAATATTAATCTATTTGACTGTAACACAGGTATATATTTATGTGCTATATATCGTTCTCATGAATACTCCGTCAAAGAATATATAACTGAATTTAGTAATACTTTGCAAAATATTAAAAATAATAAGCTAATAATAATTGGGGATATAAATCTTAATCTATTAAGCAACAGCTCGGAGGTGTCAGATTATTTTGATGTAATGTCTTTAAATGGTTTAAAGTCATTTGTGAATATTGCTACGAGATCTACTTTTTCCTCTCATACTTGTATAGATCATGTATTTATACGAGATAAGAATAATGATTATACGTACAATACAGCTGTCTTCCAAAATGATATTACAGATCATTATCCAATGCTTGTAAGCGTAAGTGGGAAAGAAATTTTTTCTAACCCTAAACCTTTAGTGAAAAGCTGTATAGATTATAATTTATTCGAGAAATATATTAAAGAATATAAATGGAACAATGAAGATGATAAAACTGATGATGTAAATGCATTATATGATAAATCCATATACATGATAAATGAGGCCAAAACAGTAAGTACTAAAGTTACTAAAAACAATAATGTTTTGGGTCCTACTCAGAGGAGCAAAAACAAATGGATAACAAATGAAATTATAATTTTAGCAAAAGAAAAGCAAAAATTATACAACAAATATAAAAAACGCATTTTTGATAAATCGCTTGAAAAGCAATATAAATCATTAAGAACTCAACTAACAAATAAAACTAGGTATGCAAAAAAACTTCATTATTTAAAAGAGTTCCATAATTGTAATAGTGATGTGAAAAAGCAATGGGCAACAATAAATAGTATTTTAGGGATCGAAAAAAAACCTGAGATATATCCTTCAAAAAATGTTGATGAAGATCTAGCAAATAAATTTAATGCGCATTTCATAGAAGTTAACCAGGGGTATCAATATACTACAAATAATTTTAATACTGAAATTGGCAAATATGTAAACCATAATGATAACTCAATGGTTCTGTTTGAAGCAGATCAAACGGAACTAAAAAATATAATATCACAATTGAATAATAATAAATCATGTGGTTATGATGAAATAAATGCCCATATGTTAAAAATTGTTTTTAAATATAAACCTCATATTTTTGTAAAAATTGTAAATTTATCTTTTTCTACTGGAATGTTCATAGATGCTTTAAAAATTGCTAAAGTAAAGCCAATTTATAAAAAAGGTAAAAATACGGATTTTAATAATTATAGACCAATTTCCATACTCCCTATCTTTTCAAAAATAATTGAAAAACTCATGAAAGAGAGATTAATGAAATTTCTATCGAAATATAATTTCTTATCAAATAAACATTTGGATTTAGAGATAAATTGGGTACAGAACATGCTATGTTACAACTTACCGGCAACATCTATAACAGTGTAAATGAACACAGAAAAACTTTAGCCTTATTTATTGACATAAAAAAAGCTTTCGACACAATAAATCATGAAATTTTAATGCAAAAATTAAGTATAATAGGAATAAGGGGACTTGCATTCAATTGGTTTAAATCATATTTGGAAAACAGGAAACAATATGTGGCTATACATAAACTGGAAAGTAATATGCTTGTTTTGAATGGTGGTGTACCGCAAGGTTCTATTCTTGGACCAGTATTGTTTTTAATATATATTAATGATTTTTGCAATTTAAATTTATTTGGCAAAATCACAGCTTATGCGGATGACACAGCGATAGTGTACTCGACTGAAACTAATAATGAGTTAGTGTTCAAGATATACAATGACTTAAAAAGCATAAGAAACTGGTTTAGTAGTAATAAACTGCAAATAAATGTGGAAAAAACTAATTTTATCTATTTCCGCTTATTGAATACAAGTAAAGAGGTTGTCATAAAATACCATAATTCTGGTTGTAATTTGGTAAATGGTTGTGTATGTAAAACTATCGAACAAGTTGAATGTGTTAAATATCTAGGCATTTATGTTGAACAAAATCTAAAATGGAAGAAACATGTAGATACAGTGTGTAAAAAATTAAGATTTATTTTGTACAAGTTATATTATCTTAAATCATGTTCTCATAAGAAGTTGTTAATTTTAGTTTATTTCGCTTGGGTTCACTCAATTTTAAGCTATGGAATCACATGTTGCGGGGGAGATTATATATCAAACCTACTCCCTCTAGTGAAATTGCAAAATAAAATTGTAAAACTAGTTTCAAATAGCAATATTAGCAATGTAAATTATCATTACATAAGCAATAATATATTACCATTGAGAAAGTTATATTTATATAGAAGTCTTTTGTATCTACATAAAAACAACAATTGGATCGAAAAACGGTTCATCCCATACGATACCAGATGTTCTACAAACATGTTTCATGTTGTGAAATCAAAAAAAGAAATCATGCATAAGCATTTCAATTTTATTGCACCAAAATTATATAATTCTTTACCAAATAGTATAAAAGAAGAAAAAAGTGATTGTAACTTTAAGAAAAAAACCAAACTTTTTTTTGGTAAATACTGAAGATATTGAAGACGCTTTCAATGTAATTTCTTAGTTTTTTTATCCATTGCCAAAGATTTTCGTTTACAGTAGAATTTTGTTTTTGTAATCTGTAAGAGTTATTTTGTAACTCCTAGATTACACAGAAATACTTGTAAAATGTATGTTTGTGTCAGTTTTTTTTATTTTTAAGCGTTTTTTTTATTTTATTTTATATTATTTCCTTTTTCTATTTTCCATCCAAATTTGATGGTAAATTTTTGTGTGTAATGTTTCTGTAAATGAGATTGGAAATAAAATATTATTATAAAAAATGAAAAAAAATGAAATAGAGGCGAGGTGTGATAATTGGGATTGGTTTTGTGAAATTAAAGAGAGTTGAGAAAACCTGGCAGAATATTGAGGATTTAGTTCACTTTTAAGTGACTTGGCAAATTTAGGAGAGATGTGAAGATTGCAATTGGTTTTGTGAAATTAAGAAGAGTTTGCCAAATGAAGGGAAAATTAACACTAATTTGCTACAATTCAGATGAGATGTAAATATTGGGATAATTTGCGTTTAATAATGGCTAGTAGGCAAAATTGTAAATCAAATGGTAAAAAATGCAAGAGCGTTTGAGACAATTTTTCACAACTCTCTAACTTTATTCACATTTGTAGCAAATCGCACAGTATCAGTTCGGAAGCCTCCTGCATTGAGAGAGACACCGATCGTAAATGTGACAGAAATTGAAGTGGAAACACATATTACCTATAGGAATGACCATACATACTGTATAAAAGAGAGTCCTAGAAAACTTAAGAGAAAGTTGGAGTCAGCACAAAGTAAAATCCAAATCCTAAAGAAAAAGCTATGGTCATGTCGTCGTCAACTGAGAGCCAAAGCTGATTCAAGATGACATTGAAATACTGAAATCTGTGTTACCAGATGCAACTTTAAACTTGTTCAGCAATACACAGCAAAATGCTAAAAGAAGCAATGGCAAGGTTTATTTGTGAAGAGGTAAAAAGATTTGCAATAATTTTATATTTTCTCTCCAAAGGCTTATGAATTTCTAAGACAAGAACTTTTCCTTCCCCAGAGCACCACAATTTTAACTTGGTGCAGATCTGTAGATTGGCCTCCCTGTATTTATTGAAGTTTCTTCTGCACTGAAATTTTTTACTGATAATAAGCAGAAGGATATGTTATGCACTTTATTATTTGATGAGATATCAATTAGAAAGCAGGTACTCTTCGATGGTGAACGCTATTGTGGATAGGTGGATTATGGTACTAATGGAAATGATGAAAATTCAGATATAGCTTCTGAAGCTCTAGTGTGTATGATTGTTTCAAGTAATAGATAGTTGGAAAATTCCCATTGGCTATTTTTAACAACTGGTTTGTCAGGTGCAAAAAAAGCAATTTTTGTTGAAATAGCCTTGAAGAAACTACATACTGTTGGTGTAAATGTAGTAGCTGTTGTTTGTGATGGATTGCGATCAAACTTTACAATGTTAAAATGCTTAGGTGAAGATATTGAAAAAGATATGTGTAATAGTTTTATTCATCCATCAGATAAAACTCAACAAGTTAGGATAAATTTTGATGTTTGTCATATTCTAAAGGTACTCAGAAATGTTCTGGGAGATTTAGGAGTCATTTTAGACAATAACAATAATCAAATATCTTGGCATTATATCAAAATGCTCTACAGAGTTCAGTGTGAACAGCAGCTTAATGCATCAAATAAATTGAAACAATATGACCACATAGAATGGCAAAGACAAGATGGAAGTTAAACTTGCTGTACAAACATTAAGTAGTCCTGTGGCAAATGCTATGTTGTTCATGAGGAGAATTAAAGTTTATGGTTTTTCATCAATGTGAACCTACAGCTAATTTTTTTTATGGTTGACAAATTGTTTGACATTATGAATTCAAGAAATTCATTTGGTAGAGACTTCAAAAGACCCCTTAAATTGAAAAACAAATAAATAATAAAAAAAAAAAACCCTCAAGCAGCTGCTTGCCACAGAGGTCTGACAGGAGCCTGATCAGTTTTTATATGCCACAGTAGAAGATCTGAGAGGATGGCAGGACCTCAGCAGAAAAACGACACACACATACATGCCTAGTCTGGGGCTCGAACCCAGGTCCCTTAGATCAGTAGCCAAGCGTGCTAACTACTCGGACACGGGACGGCTTTGGAAAACAAAACCATCTGGGAAACACACCTAAAAAAGGCAATTGAAATATTTATTAACTTGTTCAATATCAGTTGAACAATATTATTGAACATTAGTAGAAATACGTGTATTTTAGGTTTTGTCACAACAATTAAAAGCACATTGCATCTTGCTGACATACTGTTGTCAAAAGATATAAGAAACATTTTAACTTACAAATTCAGCCAGGATCATATTGAACTTTTTTTTGGAGCTGTAAGAGCAAAAGGGGGATACAATAATAACCCTAATGTCCTGCAGTTCCAAAGTGCATATAGACAGCTAATCATTAATCGGTTTATAATTAATAAGAAAAATGGTAACTGCTTAAATTTTAATGAAATTAAAATGCTATAAATCAAAATCATTAGTAACAATCATGAAATGCCCACTGACATTTTAAGTGTTTCTCACACTCGGCGATGGGGCGGGGGTGGCTCAGTCGGTAGCGCGCCAGGCTCGTAATCTGTAGTTCCCAGGTTCGAGTCCCAGCTGGGTCAGCGTTGAGATTTATCTCCGCAAAATTCCCCGCCTTGCCCACGGTCAGTAGAAGACACCGATGGGCTTGAAAAGGCCGCCGTCCGTCGGATGGGACGTTAAGTCGTGGCCCCGTGTGCGGGAGAGCCATACCCTGTGCACGTTAAAGAACACGCTGGATGGCCTTGACGGGAGACTACCATCTGTCTCCCAACAGCTGTTCCAGTGGGTCCCCTCCCCCAACCTTCTCTGAGCCTTCGGGGTCCATGTGACCTGGCCATTTAGCCCATGGTGTGCAAAAAAGTGCCGCTCAGAGGTAACCCAACCCAACGCTCGGCGATATCAAGAAAACACAGTAACTGAACAGCTCTGTAAGCAGTGGATGTCATTGTGGCTCCAAAACTTTGCCTTTATTTGGAAAATGTCATAGTTTATATTGCTGGCTTTGTATCCAAAAAAAAATGTATGAAAATATTTCTTGTATAGAATGTAAATTAGCATTAATTGACATTGATTGTGACCTAATGCAGTCTTCTGTGTCTGCCCTTATCAATATTAAAAATAGAGGCTCACTGACCCGGCCTTTCACAGTGTGTGCGTAATTGCAAAATTTACTGAACAGTGTCTTTGAAGGGAAAAGTTTGCATTCCCAACAACCACCACTTCATACATAATTAAAAAAAATCAATGTGATGTCCTACAAAGGCTTCAAGGCATGTTGGTTTTCAAATCACTAGATAGTCATATCACTGATAGTGAATTAGATGTGGAAGTAGACAATCACGTGTATAATCTGAAAAAAAAAAACATTATTAAAGAATATGCTACAATTAGGTTGGGTTGTTTTACCTCTGAGCGGCACTTTTTTGCACACCTTGGGCTAAATGGCCAGGTCACATGGACCCCGAAGGCTCAGAGAAACTTGGGTGAGGGGACCCACTGGAACAGCTGTTGGGAGACAGATGGTAGCCTCCCGTCATGGCCATCCAGCGTGATTCTTTAACGTACACAGGGTGATGGCTCTCCCGCACACGGGTCCACGGCTTAACGTCCCATCCGACGGACGGCGGCCTTTCCAAGCCCATCGGTGTCCCCTACTGACCGTGGGCAGAGCGGGGAATTTTCCGGAGATAAATCTCAACGCTGACCCAGCTGGGACTCGAACCTGGGAACTACAGATTACGAGTCTGGCGCGCTACCGACTGAGCCACCCCCGCCCCTGCTACAATTAGACTTCACCATTTAGGAAGGCAAGTGACAGAAAAATTAAAAGGAACTAATATCAGGGCAAATTTAACTAAATTAATTCTGCACAAAAATCAATGACAAAAATATATTTTGCAGTACCCTTTTCTTCATTTATGTGTGACTTGGATTTTCTTCTGCCTCAGCTGAATTTGAAAAAGGTTCGCAATGCTTAACTTTATTTTTATAGCATAAAATTTCAATTACGCCTGGGGCGGGGGTGGCTCAATCGGTAACGCGCCAAGCTCGTAATCTGCAGTTCCCAGGTTGGAGTCCCAGCTGAGTCAGCGTTGAGATTTATCTCCGCAAAACTCCCCGCCCACGGTCAGTAGGAGACACCAATGGGCTTGAAAAGGTGGCCGTCCATCTGATAAGACGTTAAACCGTGGCCCGTGCGCGGGAGAGTTAAAGAACACACTGGATGGCCTTGACGGGAGGCTACAATCTGTCTCCGAACAGCTGTTCCAGTGGGTCCCCTCCCCCAACCTTCTCTGAGCTTTCGGGGTCCTTGTGATCTGGCCATTTAGCCCATGGTGTGCAAAAAAGTGCCGCTCAGAGGTAAAACAACCCAATTACGCCTTTTTGTGTGTGTGTGTGACTTGGGTTTCTTTTTGCCTCAGCTGAAATAAAAAAAGTTTAACAATATTTTGTGTTTTTTTTTTATAACATGACATTTTAAGGATGTCATTTATGTGTGTGAAGCTTCAATTCCTTTCTGCCTCAGCTCAAATAAAAATTTAAAAATATTTGTGTCATTGTATAGCTTGAAATTTCAAATATGCCATTTTGTATGTGGGTGGGTCATTGACTACTTTCTACCACAGCTGAAATAAAATAGTTTTCAATATTTGTTTTTTTTACAGTATTAAATTTGAATTAAGTCGTTTGTGTGTGGGGAGGACTTGGATTTTTTTTACCTCAGCTGAAAAAAGTAGTTTCCAGTATTTTTTTTTTAGAACATTAAATATCAATTATGTCATTTGTGTATGTTTGTGGGCTGGAGGAATAGGGGTTTCCTGCTGCCTCAACTGAGATAAAAACCAATTTACATTTTATTTTTTAAAATAGCGTGAAATTTCAATTATGTTATTTGTATGTGGGACATCGATTCCATTCTGGCTCAGCAAAAATAAAAGTTGACAATTTTGTAGCATGAAATTTCAGTTATGTTATATTTGTGTGTGGGGTTGGGTTGGGTTGTTTTACCTCTGAGCGGCACTTTTTTGCACACCATGGGCTAAATGGCCAGGTCACATGGACCCCGAAGGCTCAGAGAAGATTGGGGGAGGGACTCACTGGAACAGCTGTTGGGAGACAGATGGTAGCCTCCTGTCAAGGCCATCCAGCGTGTTCTTTAACGTGCACAGGGTATGGCTCTCCCGCACACGGGGATCACGGCTTAAAGTCCCATCCGACGGACGGCGGCCTTTCCAAGCCCATCGGTGTCCCCTACTGACCGTGGACAGGGCGGGGAATTTTGCGGAGATAAATTTCAACGCTGACCCAGCTGGGACTCGAACCTGGGAACTACAGTTTGTGTGTGTGGGGGGGGGGGGAGGGGACTTAGATTTCCTACTACCTCAACGAAAAGTTGAAATTTTTTTATAACATGAAATTTTAATTATATCCTTTGTATATTTTTTTTTGGAGGTGGGGCTGAATTAAGAAATTTGCAATATTTTTTATGGCATGTAATTGCGTATAAACTGACAGGCTCCTGTCAGATCTCTATGGCAAAGCAGCTGCTTGAGAGTGTTATTTACATTATATAATTTCAATTATGTCATTTTTCGTATATGATCCCAATAAATTACTACGGCAGTTTTTTTTTTCCAACTTAATTTTATGATTTATTCCAAATGTAAAGAGGTGAGACAAATATATAAATTGATATAATTATAATGTTAATAAAAATTAAATTGATTTTCCAGTTTCATTAGAAATACTGACTTTTAATTTTTTAATAAATGAAAGGCAGGTTTGCACATTTATGAACAAAGAATTTAGCGGACTTTTGCCTAAGCTAGTTTGGTGGTGTGTTAGGTTTTAAAATACATTTACCATTTTCCGTGCTTTAAACTGATTCAAAGTAAAATCTGCTAGGTTTACAAGGAATTTAATTCAGCATTAGACACTTATTAAGAAAATATCGAATTTTTTCTAAGATTTCGATAAAAAAAAATTTAGATAAAAGAGGCAGTTTCCGGCGTCTTTGCCTTCCCTCGGAAATCGATAAGTGTGCAATAATTTTTTTTCTATTTTTATGTTTTAATTACTAATTGGAATACCTTAATCTGTGTAACGTAATTAAAAAATAAACAAACTCGGTTCTGCCTCATTTAAATCATTTTTTACGCATTTTTAAATAGCCTTCATCTTTGTTCGCAGCCAATTCGCAAAGCATCATGGGTATTCTTGCCTTCTTAAGCAGTGGGCAGGGTTGGGTTGTTTTACCTCTGAGCGGCTCTTTTTTTGTACACCATGGGCTAAATGGCCAGGTCACATAGACCCCGAAGGCTCAGAGAAGGTTGGGGGAGGAACCAACCACTGGAACAGCTGTTGGGAGACAGATGGTAGCCTCCCGTCAAGGCCATCCAGCGTGTTCTTTAACGTGCACAGGGTATGGCTCTCCCGCACACGGGGACACGGCTTAACGACCCATCCGACGGACGGCGGCCTTTCCAAGCCCATCGGTGTCCCCTACTGACCGTGGGCAGGGCGGGGAATTTTGCGGAGATAAATCTCAACGCTGACCCAGCTGGGACTCGAACCTGGGAACTACAGATTACGAGCCTGGCGCCCTACCGACTGAGCCACCCGCGTCCTAACCAGTGCGCAGACACATCCGTCTGTGATCATGGCCGTCAATGCTACGGGAATCGGAGTCCTGTCTCTAATATTACTTACTACCTCGATGATTAAATGTAATCATGACTCGTACGTTCACAGTTAGGGAGCTGGAAATGGCAACAGCAAATTTGGCAACGATTACCTTTTCCCGTAGAAATAGCATGATAAATACGTTTGCTTCTAGCAATCTCCCTTTTGGAATTTTGACTTGAAATTTGGCGCTACAACCCAGACCACAACCAAAAACAATCTCTGAAAATTTGAAGCATCTGCCATGATTTCACGATTAGTTATGGCTACCAAAGCATCCTTTTATTATTATAGATTATGTAGAATGGTTCATTCTGTAATGTGCCTGGCTTGCTGGATGGCCTTGACGGGTGGCTACCATCTGTCTCCCAACAGCAGTTCCAGTGGATCCCCTCCCCCAACCTTCTCTGAGCCTTCGGGGTCCATGTGACCTGTCCATTTGGCCCAAGGTGTGCAAAAAAGTGCCGCTCAGAGGTAAAACAACCCAACCCAAATCCTGCACATAGAGGCACGGGGTGACGTCCTATCCGACGGACGGCAGGCTTTGGAACCCATTGGTGACCCCTTTCTGATCAAGCGCACGGTGGGGATTTAGCGAAGATAAATATCAGCGCTGGCCCAAGTGGGACTCGAACCTTAAAAACACAAATTACGAGCCTGGCGCTCTGCCGACTGAGACAACTTCCGTCCCTACAACTTCTAAAGTCAATCTTTCTCTTTCAGCCTGAATCCGTCAACCATCAAATTTCTCTAGGTTCCGCTACTCTTCATCTCCAACCACAAAAGCCGATGCATCGTTAAATACGTATAGGATGTTGCAAATGGAAACAAGCAGAGAAAATTGCTCCATCAACTGCTCTCATTGGCAGATGTGAGAACAAAAGCACCAGGTGTCAACAAAGTGTATTCAGATTCACCCCGCAACGTCGTAGCAACGGAGAAGATACGCTAGAGCTTGTATTTTTTTAAAAATGTATAATGAGAAAGCCTGTATAAGGATCTCTCAAATATCTGTAACGTTGAATAAATAAATAAATAGAGCTTGTATCATCTCGCATGGAGTCCCGTTCTTCGATTTCTTACGTTTCTGGGAGAACAATATTCTCTCGAATCCAATTTCTCTGTCGGCTTTGTCTAGACCAGCAAATGAGCTTCCCAATATGAAGCCTAATTTCCCAAAGAGTTCGGATTATTTTGGGAGATATTACAATGGTTTCTGTCGAGTTATTTATTTTTATTTCAAAAGCATCTCCATTTGTGCATAGCTGGAAAGCCGCTTCGTTGTCGATTTATCCCTTCTTAACTCTAATGATGCAAAAGGGAAATGGGTTTCAGTCCTTAGTGCTTCTCGGGTGTGGTAAATAAGAAAGGGATGAGGATGCCGTTGGAATTCTTCTTTACTTCTTACTACTCTCGATTGATGGAAGAGATTACTTGCAAGAATGTGAAAAGTATATTGAAGTTTTAATAATAAAGTAAATTACCGTGGCCGAGTGGTTAGCGCTCTTGGCTACTGATCTAAGGGTTGGGTTGTTTTACCTCTGAGCGGCACTTTTTTGCACACCATGGGCTAAATGGCCAAGCCGCAAGACCCCGAAGGCTCAGAGAAGGTTGGGGGAGGGGACCCACTGGAACAGCTGTTGGGAGTCAGATGGTAGCCTCCCGTCAAGACCATCCAGCGTGTTCTTTAACGTGCACAGGGTATGGCTCTCCCGCACACGGGGCCACGGCTTAATGTCCCATCCGACGGACAGCGGTCTTTCCAAGCCCATCGGTGTCCCCTACTGACCGTGGGCAGGGCGGGGAATTTTTGCGGAGATAAATCTCAACGCTGACCCAGCTGGGACTCGAACCTGAGAACTACAGATTACCAGCCTGGCGCGCTACCGACTGAGCCACCCCTAATATATGCAGGAGAGCCATACCTTATGGAAGTTAAAGAATAGTCTAGACGCGAGGCTACCATCTGACTCCTAACAGATATCCAGTGGGTCCCCTCCCTCAACTTCTCTGAGCCCTCGGGGTCCTTGTGAACTGGCCATTTAGCCCTAGTGTAAAAAATGTGCCGCTGAGACGTAAAACAGCCCAACTGAACTTGTACTGTTGTCTTATGGGTCTATATATGTTGTGGGGGAGTTGTTAGGTTGTTTTACCTCTGAGTGGGACTTTTCTGCACACAATGAGCTAAATGGCCAGGTCACAAGGATCCCAAAGGCTCAGAGAAGGTTGGGGGGAGAGGAGTCAATGGAGAGCTATTAGGAGTCAGATGGTATCCTTCCGTCAAGGCCATCCGGCATGTTCTTCGAGTTGCACAGAATACGGCTCTCCCGCACTCGGGTCCACGGCTTAACGTCCCATCCGACGGACTGCGACCTTTCCAAGCCCATCGGTGTCCCCTACTGACCGTAGGTAGGGTGGGGGAATTTTGCGGCAGCGAGGGATATTGATTTAGTTGTTAGAGGGTCTGGTTCGAAATCTGCAGTTCACAAGTTCAAATCCCAAATGGCTTGCTTTCAGAACTTTTTCCTTTTTCGGCAAACCTCCGTCCTGACCCAGCTGGGAAAGGAGGATACCAATGGACTTGAAAAGGCAGCTTGCCTTTGGCTAGGACATTAAGCTAGGATTCCGTATGCCATATCCTGTGCACGATAAGGAATAATTGGATTGACTTGAAAAAAGTCTTGTATTTGTCTTCTAATAGCTAGGACGGGGGTGGCTCAGTCGGTAGCGCGCCAGGCTCGTAATCTGTACTTCCCAGGTTCGATTCCCAGCTGGGTCAGCGTTGAGATTTATCTCCGCAAAAATTCCCCGCCCTGCCCACGGTCAGTAGGGGACACCGATGGGCTTGGAAAGGCCGTCGTCCGTGGGATGGGACGTTAAGCCGTGGCCCCGTGTGCGGGAGAGCTGTGCACGCTAAAGAACACGCTGGATGGCCTTGACGGGAGGCTACCATCTGTCTCCCAACAGCTGTTCCAGTGGGTCCCCTCCCCCAGCCTTCTCTGAGCCTTCGGGGTCCATGTGACCTGGCTATTTAGCCCATGGTGTGCAAAAAAGTGCCGCTCAGAGGTAAAACAACCCAACTTCTAATAGTTGTTCAGTGGATCCCGTTCGCCAATCTTTTCTGAGCTCTCAGGATCCTTGTGACCTGGCCTTTAACCTGCACAAAAATTGCCTCTCAGAGGTAAAATAATCCAAAGCTTCCTCCAAATATTCGTATTGTCCATCCGATTTATATTTGTTTTTATCAAATCATACTTGCAAATAGAATGTGTACATTTTTTATGTCTTTTTATTAGCTCGTTATCAAAAAACGAGCTTTAGTTTTCAGCTTACCATTAATCCACATTCAATCTTTTTTAAGGATGAGAGAAAAATTCGTTTTGGAATGGGTTGATACGAATGACTCGTCGTGTTTTCTCTTTCCAAGGTTATCGACTGGAATTTTTTTCAGCCAATTATTAAAGAGTCTCTTGCCTAAAGGATATTTTCCTGTGATACTTTAACACTGTGAGAGAGAGCTACAAATATTATTTCCATTATTCGAGGCAGCGTGGTTGTCCGATTCCCGACAAAGCTGGAGCATACACCGAAGAGCCAAAACATTATGACCACCTGCCTAATATGATTTTGGTTCTCCACGTGCCGCCAAAACAACTCTTACCCGGCGAGTATGGCCGCTACAAGATTTCTAAAGGTGTCTTGTGGCATCTGGTACCAACACGTTACCAGCAGACCCTTTAATTCTTGTAAGTTACGTGGTTGAGCTGCCGAAGATCAGATATGCTGCTCCAACACAAACCACAGATGCTCGATTGAATTGATGTCTGGGGAATTTGGAGGGCAGGGCAATACCTGGAAGTCTTCTTCGTGTTCCGCGAACCATTCTTGAACAATCTGGGCAGTGTGGCATGGCACATTATCCTGCTGAAAGAAAGCACTAATAGTCCTCTATTATACATATTACATACCGTTGCTAGCCGTCCCGTGGCCGAGTGGTTAGCGCGCTTGGCTACTGATCTACGGGACCTGGGTTCGAGCCCCGGGTAGGGCATGGATGTTCGTGTGGTTTTTCTGCTGAGGTCCTGCCATCCTCTCAGACCTTCTACTCTGGCATATGAACTGACAGGCTCCTGTCAGACCTCTGTGGCAAGCAGCTGCTTGAGGGGGTATTTATTTATTTTTATTTTACCGTTGCTATAAAACTATTATTATAATATTATATAAAAACATTAACTATATTACATACCGTTGCCATGAAAGGATGTACCTGGTCTGCAATGATGCTTAGGTAGATGGTAGACGTCATAGTTTCTTGCACATGAATGATTGGACCCATGATTTCCCAGCAGAATATTGTCCAAAGCATTACATTTCCTCCACCTGCTTGTTTTCGTCCCATGGTGCATCCTGGTGCCACTTCCCCAGGTAAAAACGCACTTGTACCCGGCAGTCCACATGGTGCAACAGGAAACGAGGTTCATCGGACCAGACGACCTTCTTCCAATCATTCAAGGTCCAGTTTTGAGCTTGCGTGCCCATGACAGGAGCTTTCGACGGTGAACCGAGGTTAGCATGGGCACTCGGAGCAGCTATGCAGCCCTTTTTTCAGCACAATTCGATGTACTGTGTGTTGTGACACATACTCTTGTCACCAGCATTCAAATTACGGGCGAGCTGCGCCACAGTATCCCTTCTGTTAGCTCGTACCATACGGGATAGCCTTCGCTCACCTCTAGCATCGATGAGCCGTGGTCGACCCACACCTTGCCTGCAGTTCAGGTTTTTCCCTCCTCGGACCACATTTTAAAGGTTAGCCGTAGTTTTAAGGTTAGCCGCAGTTAGCTGTAGTTACTACGGCTAACTGTGAGCACTCCACAAGCCTTACTGTCTCAGAAATGCTCTGACCCAGTCGTCTGGCCATTACAATTTGGCCTTTGCCAAACTCACTTAAATCCGCTGCCTTTCCCCATCTGAAGAACAAGAACAACACTGATTGACAGCGCTCAGTATCAAGTGTTGCTTCGA
>JAWZYU010001167.1:0-43000 GCA_038380435.1 Ryuthela nishihirai | reverse complement strand
TCTCAGCCCTTCAGGGTCCTTTTGACCTGGCCTTTTAGCTCACGGTGTGCAAATGATGGATGGCCTTGACTGGTGGCTACCATCTGTCTCTCAACAGCTGTTCCAGTGGATCCCTTCCCCCTCTAGCCTTTGGGGTCCTTGTGACCTGCCCATTTAGCCCATGAGCCTTTGGGGTCCTTGTGATGGATCCCTTCCCCCAACCTTCTCTGACCCTTTGGGGGTCCTTGTGACCTGCCCATTTAGCCCATTGTGTGCAAAAAGTACCGCTCAGAAGTAAAATAACCCAACCAATAACATAAGAACAATTAGCAACGATTTTATGATTTGAAATGTGACTCGAGATTCGATATTTCTTTATAGATACTGGTTTTCAAAGAAGGAAATTGCGCTAGGCACTGAAGGAACTAAAGCTTTGGTAAAAGGATAGGCAATGCGCGAGTGTTAAGTGTTAGTATTGACATGAACCAGTTGTCTTCATTAAGTAATACGACCGCTTGTCAGGAGAAATGAAATATCTTCTGACCAGCTGAATAGCTGTTGCCATTCGCTGCAAAATCATTTACGTTTGAAGGGCAGTCGGCTGTTCACACGTTGTTGCCATATTCCTGCAGATGAATAAACCAGAGTCGTTCGTTTGTTTTTCTGATTAAATGTGTGCAAAAACGAAAATGGAACGTTCAAGACTTCTACGTTTATTATGCTTCTGGATCCGTGTTTGAAAGTGTTTTACACTTAAAACGTGAATGATTTCACACACTTAGGAAACTGACTGAAGAATATTTACGATAGAGTATAATTTACAGTAATTTTAAATAATGATCTGCCTTATTTATCTGTATTCAAAGTGTTTCCGCGTTACTACTGTGACAATATTATTATGGATGTTTGTTCATTATCTAAAATTAGGAGCCGTAATGGGTCATACAGGTGAGTTTAAGTTTTATTATAAGTCTGAATTAACATAAGTCGATAGGATGACAGCGATGATTTTCTTTTGAAATTTACCTAAGATTTTCACTTTGAATTTCAGCAGTGTCGTAGAAATTTGCCAGTATTAACAAGACTGTAATTTTAAAATGTTTCAGCTTCTTTGATAGCCATTGGCTTATTACAGGACAAGGGGGGGGGGGGGGGGGGGTCAGTCGGTAACGCGCCAGGCTCGTAATCTGTAGTTCCCAGGTTCGAGCTGGGTCAGCGTTGAGATTTATCTCTACAAAACTCCCCGCCCTGCCCATGGTCAGTATAGGACACCGATGGGCTTGGAAAGGCCGCAGTCCGTCGGATGGGACGTTAAGCCGTGGTCCGTGTGCGGGAGAGCCATCCCTGTGCATGTTAAAGAACACGCTGGATGGCCTTGACGGGAGGCTACCATCTGTCGTCTCTCAACAGCTGTTCCAGTGGTTTCCCTCCCCAAACCTTCTCTGAGATTTCGGGGTCCATGTGACCTGGCCATTTAGCCCATGGTGTGCAAAAAAGTGCCGCTCAGGGTAAAACAACCTAACGATAAAGAACACGCTGGATGGCCTTGACAGGAGGCTACCATCTCTCCTAACAGCTGTTCCAGTGAGTCTCCTCCTCCAACCTTCTCTTAGCCTTCGGGGTCCATGTGACCTGGCCATTTAGCCCATGGTGTGCAAAAAAGTGCCGCTCAGAGGTAAAACAACTCAACGTTAAAGAACACGCTGGATGGCCTTGACTGAAGGCTACCATCTGTCTCTCAACAGCTGTTCCAGTGGGTCTCCCCCAACCTTCCCTGAGCCTTCAGGGTTCATGTGACCTGGCCATTTAGCCCATGGTGTGCAAAAAAGTGCCGCTCAGAGGTAAAACAACTCAACGTTAAAGAACACGCTGGATGGCCTTGACTGAAGGCTACCATCTGTCTCTCAACAGCTGTTCCAGTGGGTCTCCCCCAACCTTCCCTGAGCCTTCAGGGTTCATGTGACCTGGCCATTTAGCCCATAGTGTGCAAAAAAGTGCCGCTCAGAGATAAAACAATCCAACCCAACAGGACAGGGTTCAAAAAATAAATAAGGGGGAGGGGGGGTCAGGTTTTCCAAGTGAAAGGGAGGGTCAAGATCGAGCGAGAACATTCCGCTATAAAATGTTCCGTTTTTCCTGGTTTTTAAAAAATATTTAAAACTGCATATAATATACAGAGTCGTATCAGAATATGATCACCTACCATAGTATATATATATATGGTAGGTGGTCATATTATTCTGATACGACTGTGTATATTTCAATAAGTGTTGCCACCGTTCCTGTTACTAACATTCTCAAATAGAGGGAGGGCTAAGTCCCCCTCCCACTATATTAGTTATTGGCTTATTAGCTGATTTGAGCAGCTGTAGACACACACTGCTTTGGCATAAAATCGTTTGACAATCTCCAGTAGCATACTAGATTAACAATAAAATACTTTGGTGAGCTTTGTTTGCACACACTATTTTGTAACAACGTTGGCGTTTTCTTCTCCGTTGTTCGAAATACAGCTAGACATTTCTACTCGTTCTCTAGGCCAGTGGTTCTCAACCTTTTATGCTTCACGTACCCCCCTGGAAATGTGTAACTGGCGTACAGTCGCTCAAAAAAGTATCTGAACACCATGGTTGATTACAGAATTCAGAAAAAATATTTGGCAACGACTTTTTTTTAGAAATTAGTGATCTGTCAACCTTCGTGTCACGTGATTACAGAATTCAGGGAAAATATCTGGAGCGTGTACAGCAACTCCAGTTACCGTTCACAGCAAACTGGAGCGTGTGCAGTTATTACACACGCTCCAGTTTGCTGTGAACGGTAACTGCACACGCTCAATATTTCCGAGAGTGAGTCCACACGATCTAGTATCAAAATAATATGACCACCTACAGTCGCTCAAAAAAGTATCTGAACACTATGGTTGATTACAGAATTCAGAAAAAATATCTGGCAACGACTTTTTTTTAGAAATTAGTGATCTGGCAACCTTCGTGTCACGTGATTACAGAATTCAGGGAAAATATCTGGAGCGTGTACAGCAACTCCAGTTACCGTTCACAGCAAACTGGAGCGTGTGCAGTTATTACACACGCTCCAGTTTGCTGTGAACGGTAACTGCACACGCTCAATATTTCCGTGAGTGAGCCCACACGATCTAGTATCAAAATAATATGACCACCTACAGTCGCTCAAAAAAGTATCTGAACACTATGGTTGATTACAGAATTCAGAAAAAATATCTGGCAACGACTTTTTTTTAGAAATTAGTGATCTGGCAACCTTCGTGTCACGTGATTACAGAATTCAGGGAAAATATCTGGAGCGTGTACAGCAACTGCACACGCTCAATATTTCCGTGAGTGAGCCCACACGATCTAGTATCAAAATAATATGACCACCTACAGTCGCTCAAAAAAGTATCCGAACACTATGGTTGATTACAGAATTCAGAAAAAATATCTGGCAACGACTTTTTTTTAGAAATTAGTGATCTGGCAACCTTCGTGTCACGTGATTACAGAATTCAGGAAAAATATCTGGAGCGTGTACAGCAACTGCACACGCTCAATATTTCCGTGAGTGAGCCCACACGATCTAGTATCAAAATAATATGACCACCTACAGTCGCTCAAAAAAGTATCCGAACACTATGGTTGATTACAGAATTCAGAAAAAATATCTGGCAACGACTTTTTTTTAGAAATTAGTGATCTGGCAACCTTCGTGTCACGTGATTACAGAATTCAGGGAAAATATCTGGAGCGTGTACAGCAACTGTACACGCTCAATATTTCCGTGAGTGAGCCCACACGATCTAGTATCAAAATAATATGACCACCTACAGTCGCTCAAAAAAGTATCCGAACACTATGGTTGATTACAGAATTCAGAAAAAATATCTGGCAACGACTTTTTTTTAGAAATTAGTGATCTGGCAACCTTCGTGTCACGTGATTACAGAATTCAGGAAAAATATCTGGAGCGTGTACAGCAACTGCACACGCTCAATATTTCCGTGAGTGAGCCCACACGATCTAGTATCAAAATAATATGACCACCTACAGTCGCTCAAAAAAGTATCCGAACACTATGGTTGATTACAGAATTCAGAAAAAATATCTGGCAACGACTTTTTTTTAGAAATTAGTGATCTGGCAACCTTCGTGTCACGTGATTACAGAATTCAGGGAAAATATCTGGAGCGTGTACAGCAACTGCACACGCTCAATATTTCCGTGAGTGAGCCCACACGATCTAGTATCAAAATAATATGACCACCTACAGTCGCTCAAAAAAGTATCCGAACACTATGGTTGATTACAGAATTCAGAAAAAATATCTGGCAACGACTTTTTTTTAGAAATTAGTGATCTGGCAACCTTCGTGTCACGTGATTACAGAATTCAGGGAAAATATCTGGAGCGTGTACAGCAACTGCACACGCTCAATATTTCCGTGAGTGAGCCCACACGATCTAGTATCAAAATAATATGACCACCTACAGTCGCTCAAAAAAGTATCCGAACACTATGGTTGATTACAGAATTCAGAAAAAATATCTGGCAACGACTTTTTTTTAGAAATTAGTGATCTGGCAACCTTCGTGTCACGTGATTACAGAATTCAGGAAAAATATCTGGAGCGTGTACAGCAACTGCACACGCTCAATATTTCCGTGAGTGAGCCCACACGATCTAGTATCAAAATAATATGACCACCTACAGTCGCTCAAAAAAGTATCCGAACACTATGGTTGATTACAGAATTCAGAAAAAATATCTGGCAACGACTTTTTTTTAGAAATTAGTGATCTGGCAACCTTCGTGTCACGTGATTACAGAATTCAGGGAAAATATCTGGAGCGTGTACAGCAACTGTACACGCTCAATATTTCCGTGAGTGAGCCCACACGATCTAGTATCAAAATAATATGACCACCTACAGTCGCTCAAAAAAGTATCCGAACACTATGGTTGATTACAGAATTCAGAAAAAATATCTGGCAACGACTTTTTTTTAGAAATTAGTGATCTGGCAACCTTCGTGTCACGTGATTACAGAATTCAGGAAAAATATCTGGAGCGTGTACAGCAACTGCACACGCTCAATATTTCCGTGAGTGAGCCCACACGATCTAGTATCAAAATAATATGACCACCTACAGTCGCTCAAAAAAGTATCCGAACACTATGGTTGATTACAGAATTCAGAAAAAATATCTGGCAACGACTTTTTTTTAGAAATTAGTGATCTGGCAACCTTCGTGTCACGTGATTACAGAATTCAGGGAAAATATCTGGAGCGTGTACAGCAACTGCACACGCTCAATATTTCCGTGAGTGAGCCCACACGATCTAGTATCAAAATAATATGACCACCTACAGTCGCTCAAAAAAGTATCCGAACACTATGGTTGATTACAGAATTCAGAAAAAATATCTGGCAACGACTTTTTTTTAGAAATTAGTGATCTGGCAACCTTCGTGTCACGTGATTACAGAATTCAGGAAAAATATCTGGAGCGTGTACAGCAACTGCACACGCTCAATATTTCCGTGAGTGAGCCCACACGATCTAGTATCAAAATAATATGACCACCTACAGTCGCTCAAAAAAGTATCCGAACACTATGGTTGATTACAGAATTCAGAAAAAATATCTGGCAACGACTTTTTTTTAGAAATTAGTGATCTGGCAACCTTCGTGTCACGTGATTACAGAATTCAGGGAAAATATCTGGAGCGTGTACAGCAACTGCACACGCTCAATATTTCCGTGAGTGAGCCCACACGATCTAGTATCAAAATAATATGACCACCTACAGTCGCTCAAAAAAGTATCCGAACACTATGGTTGATTACAGAATTCAGAAAAAATATCTGGCAACGACTTTTTTTTAGAAATTAGTGATCTGGCAACCTTCGTGTCACGTGATTACAGAATTCAGGAAAAATATCTGGAGCGTGTACAGCAACTGCACACGCTCAATATTTCCGTGAGTGAGCCCACACGATCTAGTATCAAAATAATATGACCACCTACAGTCGCTCAAAAAAGTATCCGAACACTATGGTTGATTACAGAATTCAGAAAAAATATCTGGCAACGACTTTTTTTTAGAAATTAGTGATCTGGCAACCTTCGTGTCACGTGATTACAGAATTCAGGGAAAATATCTGGAGCGTGTACAGCAACTGCACACGCTCAATATTTCCGTGAGTGAGCCCACACGATCTAGTATCAAAATAATATGACCACCTACAGTCGCTCAAAAAAGTATCCGAACACTATGGTTGATTACAGAATTCAGAAAAAATATCTGGCAACGACTTTTTTTTAGAAATTAGTGATCTGGCAACCTTCGTGTCACGTGATTACAGAATTCAGGAAAAATA
Source organism: Ryuthela nishihirai (assembly GCA_038380435.1). Classification (NCBI taxonomy): domain Eukaryota; kingdom Metazoa; phylum Arthropoda; class Arachnida; order Araneae; family Heptathelidae; genus Ryuthela; species Ryuthela nishihirai. Next base: position 36,623 of record JAWZYU010001167.1, on the reverse strand, counting down.
TCTGGAGCGTGTACAGCAACTGCACACGCTCAATATTTCCGTGAGTGAGCCCACACGATCTAGTATCAAAATAATATGACCACCTACAGTCGCTCAAAAAAGTATCCGAACACTATGGTTGATTACAGAATTCAGAAAAAATATCTGGCAACGACTTTTTTTTAGAAATTAGTGATCTGGCAACCTTCGTGTCACGTGATTACAGAATTCAGGAAAAATATCTGGAGCGTGTACAGCAACTGCACACGCTCAATATTTCCGTGAGTGAGCCCACACGATCTAGTATCAAAAAAATATGACCACCTACAGTCGCTCAAAAAAGTATCCGAACACTATGGTTGATTACAGAATTCAGAAAAAATATCTGGCAACGACTTTTTTTTAGAAATTAGTGATCTGGCAACCTTCGTGTCACGTGATTACAGAATTCAAGGAAAATATCTGGAGCGTGTACAGCAACTGCACACGCTCAATATTTCCGTGAGTGAGCCCACACGATCTAGTATCAAAATAATATGACCACCTACAGTCGCTCAAAAAAGTATCCGAACACTATGGTTGATTACAGAATTCAGAAAAAATATCTGGCAACGACTTTTTTTTAGAAATTAGTGATCTGGCAACCTTCGTGTCACGTGATTACAGAATTCAAGGAAAATATCTGGAGCGTGTACAGCAACTGCACACGCTCAATATTTCCGTGAGTGAGCCCACACGATCTAGTATCAAAATAATATGACCACCTACAGTCGCTCAAAAAAGTATCCGAACACTATGGTTGATTACAGAATTCAGAAAAAATATCTGGCAACGACTTTTTTTTAGAAATTAGTGATCTGGCAACCTTCGTGTCACGTGATTACAGAATTCAGGGAAAATATCTGGAGCGTGTACAGCAACTGCACACGCTCAATATTTCCGTGAGTGAGCCCACACGATCTAGTATCAAAATAATATGACCACCTACAGTCGCTCAAAAAAGTATCCGAACACTATGGTTGATTACAGAATTCAGAAAAAATATCTGGCAACGACTTTTTTTTAGAAATTAGTGATCTGGCAACCTTCGTGTCACGTGATTACAGAATTCAGGAAAAATATCTGGAGCGTGTACAGCAACTGCACACGCTCAATATTTCCGTGAGTGAGCCCACACGATCTAGTATCAAAATAATATGACCACCTACAGTCGCTCAAAAAAGTATCCGAACACTATGGTTGATTACAGAATTCAGAAAAAATATTTGGCAACGACTTTTTTTTAGAAATTAGTGATCTGGCAACCTTCGTGTCACGTGATTACAGAATTCAGGAAAAATATCTGGAGCGTGTACAGCAACTGCACACGCTCAATATTTCCGTGAGTGAGCCCACACGATCTAGTATCAAAATAATATGACCACCTACAGTCGCTCAAAAAAGTATCCGAACACTATGGTTGATTACAGAATTCAGAAAAAATATCTGGCAACGACTTTCTTTTAGAAATTAGTGATCTGGCAACCTTCGTGTCACGTGATTACAGAATTCAAGGAAAATATCTGGAGCGTGTACAGCAACTGCACACGCTCAATATTTCCGTGAGTGAGCCCACACGATCTAGTATCAAAATAATATGACCACCTACAGTCGCTCAAAAAAGTATCCGAACACTATGGTTGATTACAGAATTCAGAAAAAATATCTGGCAACGACTTTTTTTTAGAAATTAGTGATCTGGCAACCTTCGTGTCACGTGATTACAGAATTCAAGGAAAATATCTGGAGCGTGTACAGCAACTGCACACGCTCAATATTTCCGTGAGTGAGCCCACACGATCTAGTATCAAAATAATATGACCACCTACAGTCGCTCAAAAAAGTATCCGAACACTATGGTTGATTACAGAATTCAGAAAAAATATCTGGCAACGACTTTTTTTTAGAAATTAGTGATCTGGCAACCTTCGTGTCACGTGATTACAGAATTCAGGGAAAATATCTGGAGCGTGTACAGCAACTGCACACGCTCAATATTTCCGTGAGTGAGCCCACACGATCTAGTATCAAAATAATATGACCACCTACAGTCGCTCAAAAAAGTATCCGAACACTATGGTTGATTACAGAATTCAGAAAAAATATCTGGCAACGACTTTTTTTTAGAAATTAGTGATCTGGCAACCTTCGTGTCACGTGATTACAGAATTCAGGGAAAATATCTGGAGCGTGTACAGCAACTGCACACGCTCAATATTTCCGTGAGTGAGCCCACACGATCTAGTATCAAAATAATATGACCACCTACAGTCGCTCAAAAAAGTATCCGAACACTATGGTTGATTACAGAATTCAGAAAAAATATCTGGCAACGACTTTTTTTTAGAAATTAGTGATCTGGCAACCTTCGTGTCACGTGATTACAGAATTCAGGAAAAATATCTGGAGCGTGTACAGCAACTGCACACGCTCAATATTTCCGTGAGTGAGCCCACACGATCTAGTATCAAAATAATATGACCACCTACAGTCGCTCAAAAAAGTATCCGAACACTATGGTTGATTACAGAATTCAGAAAAAATATTTGGCAACGACTTTTTTTTAGAAATTAGTGATCTGGCAACCTTCGTGTCACGTGATTACAGAATTCAGGAAAAATATCTGGAGCGTGTACAGCAACTGCACACGCTCAATATTTCCGTGAGTGAGCCCACACGATCTAGTATCAAAATAATATGACCACCTACAGTCGCTCAAAAAAGTATCCGAACACTATGGTTGATTACAGAATTCAGAAAAAATATCTGGCAACGACTTTTTTTTAGAAATTAGTGATCTGGCAACCTTCGTGTCACGTGATTACAGAATTCAAGGAAAATATCTGGAGCGTGTACAGCAACTGCACACGCTCAATATTTCCGTGAGTGAGCCCACACGATCTAGTATCAAAATAATATGACCACCTACAGTCGCTCAAAAAAGTATCCGAACACTATGGTTGATTACAGAATTCAGAAAAAATATCTGGCAACGACTTTTTTTTAGAAATTAGTGATCTGGCAACCTTCGTGTCACGTGATTACAGAATTCAAGGAAAATATCTGGAGCGTGTACAGCAACTGCACACGCTCAATATTTCCGTGAGTGAGCCCACACGATCTAGTATCAAAATAATATGACCACCTACAGTCGCTCAAAAAAGTATCCGAACACTATGGTTGATTACAGAATTCAGAAAAAATATCTGGCAACGACTTTTTTTTAGAAATTAGTGATCTGGCAACCTTCGTGTCACGTGATTACAGAATTCAGGAAAAATATCTGGAGCGTGTACAGCAACTGCACACGCTCAATATTTCCGTGAGTGAGCCCACACGATCTAGTATCAAAATAATATGACCACCTACAGTCGCTCAAAAAAGTATCCGAACACTATGGTTGATTACAGAATTCAGAAAAAATATCTGGCAACGACTTTTTTTTAGAAATTAGTGATCTGGCAACCTTCGTGTCACGTGATTACAGAATTCAAGGAAAATATCTGGAGCGTGTACAGCAACTGCACACGCTCAATATTTCCGTGAGTGAGCCCACACGATCTAGTATCAAAATAATATGACCACCTACAGTCGCTCAAAAAAGTATCCGAACACTATGGTTGATTACAGAATTCAGAAAAAATATCTGGCAACGACTTTTTTTTAGAAATTAGTGATCTGGCAACCTTCGTGTCACGTGATTACAGAATTCAGGGAAAATATCTGGAGCGTGTACAGCAACTGCACACGCTCAATATTTCCGTGAGTGAGCCCACACGATCTAGTATCAAAATAATATGATCACCTACAGTCGCTCAAAAAAGTATCCGAACACTATGGTTGATTACAGAATTCAGAAAAAATATCTGGCAACGACTTTTTTTTAGAAATTAGTGATCTGGCAACCTTCGTGTCACGTGATTACAGAATTCAGGGAAAATATCTGGAGCGTGTACAGCAACTGCACACGCTCAATATTTCCGTGAGTGAGCCCACACGATCTAGTATCAAAATAATATGACCACCTACAGTCGCTCAAAAAAGTATCCGAACACCATGGTTGATTACAGAATGAACACGTGACACGAAGGTTGTCAGATCACTAATTTCTAAAAAAAATCGTTGCCAGATATTTTTTCTGAATTCTGTAATCAACCATAGTGTTCGGATACCTTTTTGAGCGACTGTACCCCTTATATAGATAGATAAAACTATAGTTATAGTATAATTAATGCCAACTTAGCGACTTTGTTACTAGATCTAACGACCTTTGAGCTCACACGGCGTACCCCAAAAAGTTTTACCGCGTACCCCACGTTCAGAATCCCTGCTCTAGACACTAAAATCCAATTTCTGTAGAAAGGCTGCGGTCAGTCAGAGGGAACTTTAATGTTACTTTCATGTTCAGGGAGGAAAAAGTTGTGTACGTGAAAGAATACGCTGTATGGTGCCGATGGGTCAGATTGTTTAATCTTTGAGCGGGACTTCTCCCCCCACATTAGGCTAAATGGCCAGGTCACAAAGACCCCGAGGACTGGGGCGGGGGTGGCTCAGTCGGTAGCGCGCCAGGCTCGTAATCTGTAGTTCCCAGGTTCGAGTCCCAGCTGGGTCAGCGTTGAGATTTATCTCCGCAAAATTCCCCGCCCTGCCCACGATCAGTAGGGGACACCGATGGGCTTGGAAAGGCCGCCGTCCGTCGGATGGGACGTTAAGCCGTGGCCCCGTGTGCGGGAGAGCCATACCCTGTGCACGTTAAAGAACACGCTGGATGGCCTTGACGGGAGGCTACCATCTGTCTCCCAACAGCTGTTCCAGTGGGTCCCCTCCCCCAACCTTCTCTGAGCCTTCGGGGTCCATGTGACCTGGCCATTTAGCCCATGGTGTGCAAAAAAGTGCCGCTCTGAGTTAAAACAACCCAACCCAACCCTGGCCATTTAGCCCATGGTGTGCAAAAAAGTGCCGCTCAGAGGTAAAACAACCCAACAACCCCGAGGACTCAGAAAATGTTGGTAGAAGAGGATTCATTGGACAACTGTTAGGAGATATGGAAGCTTCCCGTCAAGACTGTCCAGCGTTTCTTTTAACATGCACAGGTTATAGCTCTCCTGGACACAGGGTCCACAGTTTAACGTCCCATTAGACGGACGACATCCTTCCCAAGCAGGGGAACAGGTGGTTCAATTGGTAGCGCGCCAGGATCGTAATCTGCAGTTTCCAGGTTTAAGTTTCAACTGGGTCAGCATTGAGATTTTTTACCTCTGCAAAACTCCCTCTCTGCCATCGGTATCTCTTACTGACCGTGGGCAGGGCGGGGAGTTTTGCGGAGATAAATTTTTGAGTTGGGTTGCTGTTTTATCTTTAAGTGGCCCTTTCTTTTCCCACCAAATGGCTAGGTCAAAAGAACCCCGAGGGCTCAGAGAAGTTTTTTTTTTGGGGGGGGGGGAGCGGACCCACTGGACAGCTGTTAGGAGACAGATGGTATCCTCCCGTCCGAACCAATGGGCTTGGAAAGACCGCCGTCCGTCGAATGGGACGTTAACCCGTGTGGGGGAGAGCCATATCCTTTGCACATTAAAGAACACGCTGGATGGCCTTGACGGGAGGCTACCATCTGTCTCCCAACAGCTGTTCCAATGGGTCCCCTCCCCCAACCTTCTCTGAGCTTTCGGGGTCCTTGTGACCTGACCATTTAGCCTATTGTGTGAAAAACATATCGCTCAACCCAACCCTCCCAAGCTCATTTGTGTCCCTTTTCTGCCAGAGGACAGGATGGCATTAATGGAGATAAATCCCAGCGCTGGCACAATTGGGGCTCAAACCTGGTGCATTACCGACTGCATCACCTCCATCCCAGTTCACTGCCCCATCCAGAACGCTGGATTTTTCTAAGCTCATCAGTGTTTCTTGCCGAGAGTACAGTGGGGGGTTATAGGGAAAATTTAACTCACCCATAGTGGGGATTCGAACCTAGGAACAGCTTTACCAACTAAATCAAGCCTAGATCTACCAAAAATAAGGAATTAATCTTCATCTTACAAGAGTATTTAATTGCTCTGCACTTTAAATAGCGTAGTACATTGCATTAATCACAAATTAAAAATGAAAGTCTATGTTTTCGAGTCCATTGATATATATACAGGGTGAATCTGAAAAAGTGGGCAAAACTTTACGGGGTGGTAGAACGCAGCTATACGAGCAATATTCGTCATAGAATGTATGGTCGGAACGCAAGCGGTGAGAAGTTAAAAGGTAGTTTTCCACTGTCACATTTAAAGAATGAACACAAGAAGGAGAGGAGATACTTCAGAAAACATTTTATTAACAGGAATGTAATTGAGGTACATGCTCAAAGAAATTGCTCAAAAGAGCTGCCGCCAGCTGTAATGCAGGCTTCACACCAGCGGGATAGGGGCAATCCACGGTAGAAATGCCGTTGGGTGCGAGGACCGACACTTTTATACCATTTCCAACGCCACCTAGCGGCTCGCCGTTTGCGTTCCGCCCATACATTCTATGACGAATATTGCTCGTATAGCTGCGTTCTACCACCCCGTAAAGTTTTGCCCATTTTTTCAGATTCACCCTGTATATCCTTATTCCTAAATAACTCATGGGGCGGGGGTGGTTTAGTCGGTAGCGCGCCAGGCTCGTAATCTGTAGTTCCCAGGTTCGAGTCCCAGCTGAGTCAGCATTGAGATTTATCTCCGCAAAATTCCCCGCCCTGCCCACGATCAGTAGGGGACACCGATGGGCTTGGAAAGGCCGCCGTCCGTCGGATGGGACGTTAAGCCGTGGCCCCGTGTGTGGGAGAGCCATACCCTGTACACGTTAAAGAACACGCTGGATGGCCTTGACGGGAGGCTACCATCTGTATCTCAACAGCTGTTCCAGTGGGTCCCCTCCCCCAACCTTCTCTGAGCCTTCGGGGTCCATGTGACCTGGTCATTTAGCCCATGGTGTGCAAAAAAGTGCCGCTCAGAGGTAAAACAACCCAACCCTAAATAACTCCTCATAATATTCCTTTTATTTTATTCTTCCGTTTTTCCACCAAAAAATATTAAATCCCATTTTTGATTCTCCAGTCCTCCATCAAAAATCCTCGTCCCATATTTGACTGACGTCCCATATTTGACCCACCCTGCCCACCGTCAGTAAGACACCGATAGGCTTGGAAAGGCTGCCGTCCATCGGATGGGACGTTAAGCTGTGGCCCCGTGTATGGGAGGGCCATATCCTGTGCACGTTAAAGAACACGCTGGCTGGCCTTTATGAGAATCTACCATCTGATTTCTACCACCTGGTCAGTGGGTTGACTAACACCCCCAACCTTCTCCGAGCCTTCGAGGGTCCTTGTGACTTGGCTATTTCGCTCATTGTGTGCAATAAAAGTATCGCTCAGAGGGTTGGGTTGTTTTACTTCTGAGCGGCACTTTTTTGCACACCATGGGCTAAATGGCCAGGTCACATGGACCCCGAAGACTCAGAGAAGGGTGGGGGAGGGGACCCACTGGAACAGCTGTTGGGAGCCAGATGGTAGCCTCCCGTCAAGGCCATCCAGCGTGTTCTTCACGCTGGATGGCCTTGACGGGAGGCGATGTGACCTCGAATGGCCCTCGAATGTCCTCGACATGTGATATTTAAAAGGTCCATGTGACCTTCTAAATAGCCAGGTCACATGGACCCCGAAGGCTCAGAGAAGGTTGGGGGAGAGGACCCACTGGAACAGCTGTTGGGAGCCAGATGGTAGCCTCCCGTCAAGGCCATCCAGCGTGTTCTTTAACGAGCACAGGGTATGGCTCTCCCACACACAGGGCCACGGCTTAACATCCCATCCGGCGGACGGCGGCCTTTCCAAGCCCATCGGTCTCCCCTACTGACCGTGGACAGGGCGGGGAATTTTGCGGAGATAAATCTCAACGCTGACCCAGCTGGGACTCGAACCTGGGAACTACAGATTACGAGCCTGGCGCGCTACCGACTGAGCCACCCCCGCCCCCCTCGCTCAGAGGTAAAACATCCCAAGCCCACCCTACGTACAGGGCATTTCAAAAGTAAGCTTACAACTTTGAGAAGATGTACTTATCCTGAGAAACTCAGGGTATTAAAAATTGACTGAGTTCTCGAAACTGAGACTAGAACCTATGGGTATAAAAGCTAATAATCTGGAATACAAAGTCGATAATTTTCAAAACTTGAAGTACACAAAGCTATCATGTCGAGACTACAGTTAGTACTCAAACTTAAGAATCTCAAGCAGTGATGATTTTAAGATGTGCGACGCCCTAGGCATGTGGGGACTTACGAGGCTTTGGCAAGTCCCCATATGGGTTTACAAATTTTGGGCCATCCGGCATGGCTCATACTGGATGATCATCCTGAAGCACATTAAAGAATATGCTGGAAAAAGTCCATCCAGTACCAACTGAAAAGCCATACTCTGTGCACATTAAAGAACAGCTGAAAAAAGGCCACCCAGTATGTCCTTTAATGTGCACAGGGTATGGCTCTCCCACACACGGGGCCACAACTTAGCATCTCATCCGACGGATGGAGTCCTTTCCAAGCCCATTGTTTTCTCTTAATGACCGTGGGCAGGGTGGGGAGTTTTGCGGAGATAAATTTTTGGGTCGGGTTGCTGTTTTATCTTTAAGTGGCACATTTTTTCCACCAAATGGCTAGGTCAAAAGAACCCCGAGGGCTCAGAGAAGGTTGGGGGAGGGGACCCACTGGACAACTCTTGGGTATGCTACCGTGAAGGCCACCCAGCATGTTCTTTAATACAGTGGTTTTTTAAAACCACTGGTGTCCTCTACTGACCGAGTAGAGTAGTGTTGCACAAATAAATCTCAAGTCTGACCCAGATAGGACTCGAACCTGGGAATTGCAGATTACGAGTCTGGCACGCTACTGGCTGAACCACCTCCACCAGTTATCCTGAGGATCTCAGGATATTAAAAATGTCTCAACTGAATCTCGAAATTAGGGATTTCAGGATAAGCAAAGTTGATCATCCTGAACACTACAGTGAAGCTGAACTGAACTACAGTTCGAGTTTCACCTGTAGGTAAAAGAGCTAATATAATCTGCAAGGATACAATGTTGATACTCTTCCGATCTTCAAATACACAAAGCTATAAACTGGAACCAGAATAGCACTTTAACTTGGGGATCTTCTGTGATTCAAAGCTGGATTTGAATTCTAGGAACTTAAATTACTCAAAGATTCTTGGGTTGGGTTGTTTTATCTCTGAGCGGCACTTTTTTTGCCCAAAATGGGATAAATAGTCAGGTCACATGGACTCCGAAAGCCCAGTGAAGGTTGGGGGAGGAGACCCATTGGAACAACTGTTGGGAGACAGATGGTAGTCTCCCGTTACTGCCATCCAGCGTGTTCTTTAACGTGCACAGGGTATGGCTCTCCCGTACACGGGGCCACGGGTTAGCGTTTCATTCGACGGGTGGCGGCCTTTCCAATCCCATCGGTGTTCCCTACTGACCGTGGGCAGGGCGGGGAATTATGCGGAGATAAATCTCAACGCTGACTCATCTGGGACTCAAACCTGCGAATTACAGATTACGAGCCAGGCGCGCTACCGACTGAGCCACCCCCGTTTCAGGAAAGTAAATCTCATTTTTCTTTTCCAATTTTGAGGCACTACGAAATAGGACCATTATTCCCTTTTCGAGTACAAAAATTCGAGACAGTTGATTCACTAACCTGGGGACTTGAAACTATTCCAAGCTACCACATTGAGGCAACTAACATGGAGAGCCCAAAGTTGCTCCTGATTTCAGATTAGAACCTTATAATCTAAAATTTACGAATGTGGAATACTGGGACAACACATTTTTTCCACAGTGCTAAAATGAAATGTACACTAAGAGCTTTCTGAATTTAATAAGAAAGTGAATCTTTTGTCAATTAATACATATTGGCCATTAAATAATTTGTGTTTATCTTGCAATAGGTGCAGATATACAACGATTGCGTACCAACTTGTTGAAAAACTATGACAAGAACTTAAGGCCTGTGCTTAACCAAACAGCTCCTACATCTGTAAAAATGCTCTTTGATCTTGCTTACGTTTCCCATCTGGTGAGTGAAATCATTATTTCTTTTTGCAGTTGTTGTTTTAGGTACAAAATATTTCACACGTTTAAATATAAATTCATTGTCACTTGCCCTTAAAATGTCAGAACTGGATTTGGCTCAGTCTATAGCTTTACTCTTGCCACTACTATATATTTATATTACTACAACAAAGGTCCTGTATAGTTAGAGTCTAACATCCTTCTTTAAAAACTGGACCATTTAGAGGCTGGCTATCTCGGTGATTCAATGCCATTGGTTGATTGAGTCACGTGGTTTCTGGGCGCCATGTTTTGTCACCGTGAGACGAAAGCCTGTGAGTTAGTGTATCTACCAAGTTAAAACTTCTCAGTTGTAGTTTTATACATTTCTACCACATTTTTTTGCCTATAAAAGCTGTCATATTTTATGGATGCCTCACTGCGCTGCATTTGGGTGTAAAAAATTCCCTCAAAGAGATAGATTAATGAATAATTTTTCCCGAGAAACTCCATCAGAAGACAGCAATCGGCTACAAAAGTGAAATGAGCTAACTAAAAATAAACAAAATATTTCTTTTAAGGTTCGTTTGAAAAACGAGCTACTATTTTCACTTTGTCGTCTGCCTATGCCAATATTTGTTCGTCTGTCTGTCCGTCTCTGTTTTCTGTACATTTGTCTTTCCACCTGTCTGTCCGTCTATAAACAATCAATTTTTTTGACTTTTAGAGCTAAATGAAAAATTCTTTTTGGGTTGGATAGGTGTCGAACAAATATTGCGATTCGCAATTTTTAATAGCGCCCTCTAGCGATGGGAAAAGATAGAAAATGATAAAATTTGAAATGGATAATACAAACTATTTACACTACAAATCCGAAATTTTGGTAGTAGAGTGTTATGGTCAGAAGGTTTACAATGGCAACAAGGTTTTGCCGTCTTAGCCAAAAGGGTGGGAGGAGAAATGAAACTTTTTAAAAAGATGAATGGAACAATATATATATTTGTTTTACAGCAGTGTCTCGCAAACTGTGTGCCGCGAGAGATTTTCAAATTGACACTAGATATTCCAAAGATTTCATTTTGACTTGACTTGTGTTATCGACGTGCTTTAATAAAAATCTTTCAGATTTTATCAACTGGGATCTTGTAAGTATTTATCAAGCTTTTTCCAAATTTTGGTATTAATTTTTGATTATTTCAAGCCATAGAATGGACAAATATTTAAAACAAACACCGAGTTATGAATTAAAGAACGAGATCAAATCTTCAAATAAAACCAGGCTGATGACTTCAGCAAAGCGCAAATATAATGACGATTATACAGAGTTTGCTTTTATTCTTTTTTAGGTGAGCCGCGGAGAAAAAAATTAGATTCAGTGTGCCGCGGAAAAAAAAATTAGATTCAGTGTGCCGCAGAGTAAAAAGGTTTGCGAGACACTGTTTTACAGGCACTAACAAAAAGTTAATGATTTAAACAATATTTGATAATCTCAGCGTTACCTGTAGACGTTTTAAGGTTTATAAATCAATAAATGTTTTTTGTGAAAGAAGCCGGCGTTCGTTCAAAAGGTTAGAATACTCTGGCATGTTTCTGGAGAGATGCAGGTTCGAATCCCGTATGTCATCGAAATTTTTTACCACGAAAATATTAATATTTGCATTTTTCGATTCTCCATCAGTGGAATTTCCAGTGTTAGAGAGTTCTAAAGGCGATATATAAAAACTCCAAAGGCGACTTCTAAGCAGCGGAAAATAGCTGGAAAATCATCATCATCATCAAGCAGCCATGGGCTACGGAGGTCCAACCAGACCGTGCAATTTAGTTCTCCAAGCAAGTCTGTCCTGAGCTATATCTACTGCATCTGGCCACTGTACACCAATTCTAACAAGATCCTGTTTGACATTGTCTGCCCACCGCATCCTAGGTCTCCCCCTCTTTCTGAGGCCTTTAGGCACACTCTTCATAATCCTGTTCACCTTCAATCTATAATTATTCATACGGCCAAACCAACGGGTCTCTCTCTGCACAATATGCTGCTTAAAGAAGGTTGCAAACTCCTTTGCCTAATCTCATCATTAGTTACAAAGTTGAACCACCTAATGCCCAAGATACTGCGTAAGCATCTGGAATCAAAAGCATTTAGTTTCCTCTTATCTTGTTTACAAAGTGTCCAAGTTTCACTACCATAACTAACCCTAGAAATAACCAAACTATTATACAGTTTAATTTTAGTCTTTAGCCTATTTCTCCACAATACTCCACAGATTCTTAAAAGTCCCGGCAGCAATACCTATTCGTCTGTTAATCTCATGCCGCACATCACCAGTATCAGTTACGTAGCTCCCAAGGTAATTAAAATGTGACACCTGCTCAAGACTGCAACCATTCAGATTAACTGAATCACAGCCTGCCTGACTAATTTTCATCACTTTAGTTTTCTCTCTGTTTATAACCAAACCTACTCTACTACCAGTTTCATCAACAGCTTGAATGAAAGAGTTCATCTCATCATCATTTGCCAAAAGGGCTAAATCATCAGCATAATCTAAATCAGAAATTTTCGTATCTCCAGTCCGTTTAAGGCCAAAATCTTTCCCTTGAAGTGAATTTCGCATAACATGATCAATAACCAAACTAAAGAGAAAAGGAGACAAAATGCACCCTTGTCGAACACCAGAAGTAATGCTAAACCAATTGCTAGAAGACTTACCAACTCTCACACACGACTCAGTGTTATTATAGAGGGATTTTATTACGTTAACTAACTTGTCTGGTGTACCATATGATCTCACAATCAACCACAAATTATGACGATCAACAGAGTCGAAAGCCTTTTTGAAATCAACAAAGCTAGCAACCAAAGGTTTCTGAAACTCTAAACATTTCTCAAGTATCTGCCTAAGTGAAAATATCTGATCCACACATCCTCTACCACTTCTGAATCCACATTGCTCATCACGCAATTGACTGTCAACCAGATTCTTAATTCTATTAAACACAATCATGGAAAGAACTTTACCTGGAACAGAGAGTAGGCTGATACCCCTTTAGTTATCACAAGAAATGCGATCACTTTTTTTGAAAATAGGAATGACAATAGCTCTGGTAAAATCCTTAGGTACCATGCCTTTATCATAAAAAATATTCAAAATTTCAGTCATCCAAGTGGTAACTGAAACATTCCCAGCTCTAAGCATTTCCGTAGTAATTTCATATATATACCCTGGGGATTTATGAAGTCTAAGTTTAGAAATAGCTAAAATAACTTCAGATTGTGTTATAGGGCAAACATTAAAGCCACCAATGCATCTATCATCATTACAAACAATGGGAGTAGAACTAACCACATTGTTTAGAACATCACTGAAATGCTCAGCCCACCTAGCCATGAAAGAATCCTCCCCTTCTATAACCTTACCTTGTTTATCCTGCAATCCTTGTGTGCCTGTCCGTTTTCTACCAAATAAAATATTAACTATCTGGTACAGATCTCTGCTGTTGTGCTGTCTAACTGCTTCTTCGGCTTTGTCAGCCAAACCATCAAGCCAAAGATTCTTATCAGCAGCTAACTGATCTTTTACACGTTTATTAAGTTCTCTGTAATGCTTTCTATTAGGAATAGTAGGGTATTGATTAAGGACATTCCTGCAGTTCTTTCTTTCCGAAATAAGCTCAAGAGCCTTATCACTCAGATAATTCTGTCTCTTCTGCTCCTTTTTTCCTAAAAGAGTACTGTTAGTGTCCAAAAAAGCCTGTTTAAAATGATCCCATTCTTCCTCAACTTCAGCAGTAAGCATATCATGACTGTCATAATGACTAAGTAACCTATCATGGTAAACTTTGGCTATAACTGGGTCTTTCAGAGCTTCAGTATTAAAAGTAAATTTTTTAACCCTAGCACGTTCAAAGCACAATAGTTACTTTTATAAGTATCACTTTTATCATTGTTTTTAAATTTAACCCAAGCTTTATCTCTTCCTTCAATTAGTTCTATCAAGTTCGGTGTTATCCAGTTTTTGCTATGATTTCTTTTTACCTTTCCAACACTCCTCATATATATTCTATTTTTTCCTAAAATTCCATCATAAATGTCTTTAAATACTTTATATAGGTTTAATTCATCCATTGAGTTGTCTCCATAATTTTCTAAATTCCAATTCATTTCAGAAATAGCTTTGTTTATATTGTCAAATGACCAATTCTTATTTTCCTGGTCTGTTTCAGTATAATTAGTATTATTCAAATTGTTATTGGTGTTACTAATCAGTGTTAAAATCATATAGTGATCTGCTATTTTGCTTGTTTGAATATTATTGAATTTGCTGACATATTTTTAATCAGTTTAATATTAATATGGTCTATACAGGTTTTGGTAATTTTATTTTTTACTATTTCTTCTCTTGTAGCTTCCCTTATTAATCTTTCAAAATTCATTTCAGCCAATAGTGTGATATATTTTTCTGTGCCATGTGTTTTAGTATTCACTGTATCGATATTAAAATCACCTATTAAAATCTGATTTTGATCTTTTTCTGTATTTTCCATCCAGTTTTGGAAATTCAACAGAAAAGAGTTCACATCTGTACTAGGTGATCTGTATAGTGGTAAAACATGATATATATATATATTTACGTTTATATATATAGTTTACGCAGGAAGTGTTTGCTGTGAAATAATTTCAATATCTAGAATTTCTTTATAGTATACTGAAATCCCCCTAATATTTTTATTTATATTATCATTTGTAATTTTATTAAATTTATCAATATTACATAAATAATTTTCATATTTATTTACATTTGTTTCAGTTAAAACAAGCAAATCAATGTGTTTCATGTAATTGTTAATACTTAATTTTAATGAATCCCAATGTTTTCTTTGACTTCTTATATTAACATGAGCAATTCCTAATTTATTTTTGTGAATAAATTTACTATAATTATTTACGAACCAAGCCTCCACTTCTAAACCTGTAGTTACATAAGCAACATCATATTTGCTATTAAGACCTTCAAAATTCAAATCAGACATAGCTAACAAGAATATTCATAAAAAAAAGCAAAAGTAAAGGGCAAAAAAAAGAAAACAAAAGCAAGGTTTATCGGATATATCTAAAAGTTCAAAAATCATCAAAGTTGGTGAACATATCAACATTGATAATTCTTCACCATTTGATTTCCTCATTAGAACTTTTCCATTTTTGAACCAAACATACTTATAATTTTTTTCTTTTGCACACATCCTAGCTCTCCAGAAAAGTTCTCTGTTAATCATAGTCATGTTTTCATTAATATGCAGCGCAGTGAGGCATCCATAAAATATGACAGCTTTTATAGACAAAAAATGTGGTAGAAATGTATAAAACTACTGAGAAGTTTAAACTTGGTACACACACTAACTCATAGGCTTTCGTCTCAAGGTAAGACAAAACATGGCGCCCACAAACCACGTGACTCAATCAACCAATGGCAGTGAATCACCGAGATGGCCAGCCTCTAACTATACAGGACCTCTAGATTGAATCAGCATACAGATTTTAAACTTGACCTGACTGGCAACGTCTGGAATCTCTCAGTCATCTGTGTTCGATATCGTCTGCAAACTGTACCGAATAGTAGCTTACCTAAATGCAGATCACCAAGTTTGATATTCTTTAAAATGTTCTTCCTTTGGCTAGGAATTTGACTGCCCAAAAATGGAACACGTTTAAAGTTTAAGTGTTGTGAATTAGCAACAAAATGATTAGCATCTAATTTCAACTGAATTTGTTTCTAAAAAATATCAATGTAAAATTCTGAATGAGTAACTGCAATTCCATAAAATGCTAAATACTATGCAATTGCTGTATATGTCAACACCAATTATAAAAAGATAATTAATTTGAAATTAGAATAAATGGGAAATAAAACTAACAAATACTCTCAATTAAAATAAATATTAGAACAACATTCACAGTAAGAAGAAAATCGCAACTTACTCTTTCGCAGCCACCATTTTCTACAATGGCCGTACTTCCAAAAACTTCTCCCTAAATCCGGAAGTGTAAGTCTCAATGCCAGTTCATAATAAGTATCTTCAGGATTCTCAATATTTCTTACTTATTGCCATCTAATAGCAAATTTTATTAAAATTCTGAAACTATTTCTATTCTAGGATGAAAAAAACCATATTTTCAGTTTTAAAGGACTTCTTCTGTTGGTGAGTTTAAATTTTGTATTTTGAATGTTTATGAATTTAAGTGTGATTAATGATATCTGCCACTCTTTCAATATTGCTAGTCCAACAAACTCATGCTCTTGTTATTGCTAATGTCCGTGAAGGCATTATTATACTTACATTTTTTTCTACTTCATGCGTCTATAAATGTTGTGAATGTTTAATATGTTAGCTATTTAAAATAGTATAAACTACCATGACGGATTACAATCTATGACTCAAGTTATCAATGGCATGTTAACTCCAGAGCTCTATAACTTCTAAAATAAGCGTTACGAGGGAAAATATGATTAGAGGTAAAGATCTCAGTCAATTATACCTAAATAATGATTTCTTAAAAAATTTTCTTCAGTATTTAAAGCGTATGGAAGCTAATTTAACACACTTTAATGGAAGACATTTAACAAGAATAATGCAATAAAAATAATTTACCTTTTAAATTTGTTAAAACTGAAATAAAAGTATTATTTTAAATTTCATACATAACTACGCATAACAATAGTTTGCGGGTATATAATTCCTTCAACATTCGCATAATTTTTTGGTAAATTTTTTAAAAACACATCGATGTTTGAACCTAAGCGTCTTTTAAATACTGGAAGAATATACTGTTAAGAAATCGATATTTAAATAGAATTGATTGATTATACTTTTAATTACAATTTGCCATAAAAAGCTTTAAAGTTAGAATCCATGGGATGCCGTTATTCAATTGTCACTCGCAGGGCCGCCGACGGGGGGGGGGGGGGGGCAAGGGGGACTAGTGCATAGGGGCCCGTCAGCAATAAGGGCCCGTCAGATTAAGTGACTCTACTTTTTCTTACAAAAATTATTCTTAGTTAGGCTATACAGGGTGATTCAAAACTTATCGTTCAAATTTCGTGGGGAGGTAAGGAATACGTCAGGAAACCGATTTCACATAGGAAAGTATGTCCGCAAACGTCATCTACATGAACAAAATGGACAAGTAAAGTGAACACAAGGAAACAGTGCAGTTAAGTGGTAACGAATGTGACTTTTATTCCAACAAGGTAAAGTACAGGTTCACAGTAGGTGCTCAAAATTGCGACCATTTACACGGACACAGGATTCACAGCGCTGTTGCATTGACCGTCGAACCTTTTCAAAAAAGCCTGGCATATCACGGACAATGCCTGCGGCGGCCACTATTCGTGCAACAAGGTCCATTTCACTGTCGATGGGGGTCTCGTACACATGGTATTTCATGGCCCCTCACAAAAAGAAATCCATGGGCGATAAATCAGGTGACCTGGGTGGCCAAGCGATCGCTGATGACAGCGGGAGTGGTCGGACGAGCTGTACACTGGTTGGGTACACACAGCGCCCTCTACATACGCATGCGTACATTTGCGGACATACTTTCCTATGTGAAATCGGTTTCATGACGTATTCCCTACCTCCCCACGAAATTTGAACGATAAGTTTTGAATCACCCTGTATATCGATCCTATAAAATTCCATAAGAACATTATTTGTTATAATATGCTTTTAAAAAGAAACACTAGTTGGATTATGACATATTATCTCATTAATAGTAGTTGAACGAACCATTTCTTAACATCTTCTTTTGTCCGCGTTAACTTACAGCAATTGCTTGTATTTTCCCTGTTAACCACCCCACCCCTGTAGCAGTAGCAACAGTTGGCAACTCGTGCGATCAGGTATATTACATTGTTCATGTTTCGAGTTCCAGTAACATCGTCTGTGGTCTGTGTGTCAGTGTTACAAATTATAACAGTTTAAAAGTCTCTTGTCGGCACATTTGTTTCACCATTTCGTTGTCATTTGTTTAGTAAAATGATATATTCATTGGTGCTATAGTCTAACTGAACAATGGACAAGTATAAGCATAAGTCAGGAGCTGGGATTGATGGGAATAAAACGGAACCTTGAATCATTTAAGTGCACTTTGATGGTAACAATCTGGTTCAAAATTTTCTCGGCAATTGACATTCGCAACAAGGTTCTACAAGCTCGTGATGCAACTCTTGATGTAGAGATTGATAATATTCGCGATCTGCTCCAGGAACTGAAACAACTCCGTGATAAATGGGAGAACTTATTAAATGAAGCAAAAGTAGTGGTCACCTCATTAGCAAGTGATCTTCCTGCAGAGACAGAACTTCCGAAGACGAGAGTGAAAAGAAGGAAAACTTTCTTGGACGAAATAAATGAAGATGTTCCAGAATTTCGAGGGAATGAGGGGGAAACTAATGAAGAATGGGAGTTCAGAGTAAATGTGTTTTATAGGGTAATTGATTCTGTTGTTTGTGGACTTAATAATCGTTTCACTTTGGCGGAAAAGTTAAATGATAGATTTAAGTGCTTATGGCTATGTCCAGACATTGAAGAACGTGACATTGAAAATATGGATGTTATTTTGCATGAACAATATTATGAAGACATTAATAGAGAGATCAGTGATGAGCTGAAATATCTAAAATCAATTCATTCTTCTAATTTAGGGACAGGCCCATTGAAACCACTGGAGCTCTTAAACCGTCTGAGAGAATTGAAACTGGACAGTTTATTTCCAAATATTTGTATAGCCATTAGAATATTCTGTACAATTCCTGTGACAGTTGCTGATGCTGAAAGATCCTTCAGCAAAATGAAGGAAATAAAAAATGTATTCAAATCAACAATATGTCAAGAAAGACTGAGTAACCTTGGTTTGCTTAGTCTGGAGAGCGATCTTGCTAGGTCTTTAAATTATGATGACATAGTTGACGATTTGGCATCAACGAAGTCAAGGAGAGTTGTTTGTTGACATTGATCTACTGTATCAGTTAGAAGTTGCAACTCTTTGGGAATAATGGGTTATATTATATTTAGTGTTGAATCTGCTATTATGTGAAGTTTAACAAATACTGTTGCCTATTTTGCAGTACTGACAATTAAAAATGAAGACTCGCAGAATTGCATAGTTTTTCTCCATGATATGTTATGTAGCCTATATTAAATTTACTCAAAAATCCTAAATCTTGCTGTGAGCTTTGCAAAATATGTTCCCTAAAATAAATGCTAAAAAGTTTTATGTGACACAAACTGTGTAGGCCTATGTTTTTGCATGCCTGACTGTGCAACAGGCTTTTTTTCCTCTGAATGTCATCATTGTGTCCAGAATAATTGCTATTAATGATTTGTAAAGATAAAAAGTTTTCAAGGGGGGGGGGGGGGGGGGGGGCGAGCATAATATTACATAGGGGCCCATAAATTCTCTCGGCGGCCCTGGTCACTCGGCATATGCAGCTAATTGTGACTAAGAAATGGCGATAAGAAGACAGGGAACGATAATGTGATATCGCATTGTGAGGCCGATGTGGTAGAGCTCTAAAAATTTAAACTTGGGGTAATTTCTGTCGTAGATCTTAGAAAAAATATCAATTTCCGATGCGACGTGTCCACAGTCAAATTTAGACACTACTACCTAATCATGGGGTTGAGTTGTTTTACCTCTGAACGGCACTTTTTTGCACACCATGGGCTAAATGGCCAAGTCACGTGGACCCCGAAGTCTCAGAGAAGGTTGCGGGAGGGGACCCTTTGGAACAGCTGTTGGGAGACAGATGATAGCCTCACGTCAAGGCCATCCAGCGTGTTCTTTAACGTGCACAGGGTATGGCTCTCCCACCCACGGAGCCACGGCTTAACGTACCATCCGACGGACGGCGGTCTTTCCAAGCACATTGATGTCCCCTAAAGACCGTGGGCAGGGCGGGGAATTTTGCGGAGATAAATCTCGACGGTGACCCAGCTGGGACTCGAACCTTGGAACTACAGATTACGAGCCTGGCACGCTACAGATTACGAGCCTGGCATGACTGAGTCACCCCCGCCCCACCTAATCATAATCTGTGCCTGGCACATACACACACACATATGTATACAAATATATAATTTTCGATCTTACCATGATTTACTTGTATAAAAAAATAAATAAATACCCCCTCAAGCAGCTGCTTGCCACAGAGGTCTGACAGGAGCCTGTCAGTTTATATGCCATAGTATAAGGTCTGTGAGGATGGCAGGACCTCATCAGAAAAACAGCACACATATCCATGCCTTATCCGGGGCTCGAACCCAGGTCCCTTAGATCAGTAGCCAAGCGCGCTAACCACTCGGTCACGGGACGGCTTAATATACAAATAAAAAGCTGGAAAGGTGAAAATTGGCGTTTAGCTATAATTCGATTCACAGAACTCACCGAAAATATGGAATTTCAGATCTAACAATTCGTTTAACGTTAAATTACGGTCAGAGTGATGGCGAGAGCATTCAGACGTGATTATGAGGCATCGTAGGTTTTGACGTATTACATTACTTCGTAATTCGAGAAGAAATAGAGACTATGCCTTTCATAAAAAAATAAAAAGTATGCATTTCATATTTCTCAGTAATAATAAATAAAGATTTTGCATTTCATATTAACGAAGTAAATGAAATTATTTCGTTAATATGAAACATTAAAACAACGCATTCCATATTCTTGAATAAAACAAATACCCTGCATTTCACACTTGGGAAGAAAATAAAGACTGAGCATTTCATATTTTGGAAGAAAATAAAGACTAAGCATTTCATATTCAACAACAATAATGAAGATTATACATTTCATATTCACGAAGAAAATAAGATACACATTTCATATTCGTGAATAAAATAACTATCCCACATTCCATATTCACGAAGAAATTAAATGCTCTACATTTCATAATGAATGAAATAAAGAGTACGCTTTTCATATTCATGAAGAAAATAAAAACTATATTTCATATTCATGGATAAAATAAATACCCAACATTTTATATTCAAGATTGAATAAGAAAATAAAGACAATGCATTTTATATTCATGAAAAAAAAAATAAATAAATAAAGACTCTGCATTTAATATTTTTGAAATGTATATAATCTTTGTTTTCTGTTTGAAGTTAGAAGATAACCGTTTGTGATGAGCTGACATGTTTTAATTATTAATGTTAGTATTATGCTCTATTACACAATAAACCAATACAAACTTCCTTCATATATAACAATCCCTCTGATTGCTACGGTCATTTGTACAGTCGCTCAAAAAAGTATCCGAACACTATGGTTGATTACAGAATGTAGAAAAAATATCTGGCAACGATTTTTTTAGAAATTAGTGATCTGGCAACCTTCGTGTCACGTACAGTCGCTCAAAAAAGTATCCGAACACTATGGTTGATTACAGAATGTAGAAAAAATATCTGGCAACGATTTTTTTAGAAATTAGTGATCTGGCAACCTTCGTGTCACGTACACTCGCTCAAAAAAGTATCCGAACACTATGGTTGATTACAGAATGTAGAAAAAATATCTGGCAACGATTTTTTTAGAAATCGGTGATCTGGCAACCTTCGTGTCACGTGACACGAAGGTTGCCACATCACTAATTTCTAAAAAAAAACGTTGCCAGATATTTTTCTGAATTCTGTAATCAACCGTAGTGTTCGGATACTTTTTTGAGCGACTGTAGGTGGTCATATTATTTTGATACTAGATCGTGTGGGCTCACTCACGAAAATATTGAGCGTGTGCAGTTACTGTTCACAGCAAACTGGAGCGTGTGCAGTAACTGCACACGCTCCAGTTTGCTGTGAACGGTAACTGGAGCGTGTACAGTTGCTGTACACGCTCCAGATATTTTTCCTGAATTCTGTAATCACGTGACACGAAGGTTGCCAGATCACTAATTTCTGAAAAAATCGTTGCCAGATATTTTTTCTGAATTCTGTAATCAACCGTAGTGTTCGGATACTTTTTTGAGCGACTGTAGGTGGTCATATTATTTTGATACTAGATCGTGTGGGCTCACTCACGGAAATATTGGGCGTGTGCAGTTATCGTTCACAGCAAACTGTAGCGTGTGCAGTAACTGCACACGCTCAAGTTTGCTGTGAACGGTAACTGGAGCGTGTACAGTTGCTGTACACGCTCCAGATATTTTTCCTGAATTCTGTAATTACGTGACACGAAGGTTGCCAGATCACTAATTTCTGAAAAAATCGTTGCCAGATGTTTTTTCTGAATTCTGTAATCAACCGTAGTGTTCGGATACTTTTTTGAGCGACTGTACATCAAGGGCTTCTCATTGTGTTTTCTCTCATGTTGTGCCAATGCATAGTCAAATTCGAATCTCTGTAAGTTGTTAAATAAGCTTTCGTCGAAAAATGTGATTGATAAATTTTTCAGCCTAATTCAGTGGTAAAGTATCACAGATGTCCTGTAGACATGGAACACGTGAAACTCGAACTGGGACTCGAACCTGGGAACTACAGATACGAGCCTGGCGCGCTACCGACTGAGCCACCCCCGCCACCCGAGCCCCGGGTAATTTGATGTTTGTGTTTTTTTTCTGCTAAGAACCCGCCATCCTCACAGACCTTTTACTTTGGCGTATAAACTAATATGCTCCTGTTAGATCTCTGTGTCAAGCAGCTGCTTGAAATTTTTTTTAAAATTAATATTTCAGATACATTTTTAGACTAGTAAAAATATCGTTAATATTTTCAATTTCCATAACTCTTCAAATACAGTGGTTTCTATAAATTAAGGAAAAACCCCATGTTAAGTCAATGGGAAGCTAACGTGAAAGCTCTATAATTTCTAAAATAAGTGTTTTTGTTTTGAAAAATGATTGCAGATAAAGATCTTAATCAAATAAATCAATATCTCGATTTTCAACAATATTCGTTCAGTATTTAATGAGTTATGGAAGTTTGAATATTTAGCGATAACAATGCCAGCCACAAAAATTGACTTCCGAAGTTAGTTTCTAAGTTATTTCTAATAACTTAGTTTCTAAATAACTTAGAAACTAAGTTTCTAAGTTATTTAAAACTTAGGAATAAGTATTGTATTAAAGTGTTTAATAAAATGAGTTTGTATTTTAGAACTTTGCGTAAAGAATTCTTTCACTATTCTTCAGTTTTGTATAAGTTTCTTAAGACTGGCATTGTTGTTATTAAATATTCAAACGTCCATAACACATTAAATATTGAACGAATATTGTTTAAAATTAAGATATCGATTTATTTGTTTGAGATCTTTATCTGCAATCACATTTTTCAAAACAAAAAAAACTTATTTTAGAAGTTACAGAGCTTTGACGTTAGCTTCCCATTGACTTAACATAGAGATTTTCCTTAATTTATGGAAACCAATGTATTAATCGAAATTTGTTAAAAATCTAGGTTTGGTGCACTTAATACAATATCACCTATGTATGCAGATCCGAATCTAGGGGGGTGGGGGTGGCTCAGTCGGTAGCGCGCCAGGCTCGTAATCTGTAGTTCCCAGGTTCGAGTCCCAGCTGGGTCAGCGTTGAGATTTATCTCCGCAAAATTCCCTGACCTGCCCACGGTCAGTAGGGGGGACACCGATGGGCTTGGAAAGGCCGCCGTCCGTCGGATGGGACGTTAAGCCGTGGCCCCGTGTGCGGGAGAGCCATACCCTGTGCACGTTAAAGAACACGCTGGATGGCCTTGACGGGAGGCTTCCATCTGGCTCCCAACAGCTGTTCCAGTGGGTCCCCTCCCCCAACCTTCTCTGAGCCTTCGGGGTTTATGTGACCTGGCCATTTAGCCCATGGTGTGCAAAAAAGTGCCGCTCAGAGGTAAAACAACCCAATCCGAATCTAGAAAAAAGGAAGTCGGAGGTGGGGGGAGAAATTAGGATATATATTGCAGTGTAACATTTTCCTATCCATATTTAGAGATCTTTTAAAAATTTCTTGAAAAATGCATGAACTATACATAACTTTATCAAATTTTTGCCTCTATTATCTATACCAGCAATCTGAAAGGAGTGGGGGGTATGGAATTCTGATCCCCCCCTAAATCCATCTCTATATAAGAAAAAAAATGTTATATATAATTTTATCTTCAGTGACATTTTTCGGTAAAAAAAGCTTACCAAAATCGGAGCTCTGGAGAAAGCCGGAACTAGGGGGAAAGCATTCCCTCCCCCTCTAGAATGCTATAAGAGTGATAGAGTCCAAAAAGTATTTAATTTGTGCATAGTTCGCGTATTTTTCAAAAAATTTATTTAAAACCTCTTGAATAGGGTTACGAACAGTGTGCCTAGAGGCCTCAGAAAGAGGGGGAGACCTAGGATGCGGTGGGCGGACATTGTCAAATAGGACCTTGTTAGAATTGATGTGAAGTAGAGAGATAGGCCTCAGAAACAGGAGAAGACCTAGAATGCGGTGGGCAATGTCAAATAGGACCTTGTTAGAATTGGTGTGAAGTAGAGAGATAGGCCTCAGAAAGAGGAGGAGATCTAGCATGTGGTGAGCAGACAGTGTCAAAGAGGACCTTGTTAGAATTGGTGTGAAGTAGAGAGATAGGCCTCAGAAAGAGGAGGAGACCTAGCATGTGGTGAGCAGACAGTGTCAAATAGGACCTTGTTAGAATTGGTGTGAAGTAGAGAGATAGGCCTCAGAAAGAGGAGGAGACCTAGCATGTGGTGAGCAGACAATGTCAAATAGGACCTTGTTAGAATTGGTGTGAAGTAGAGAGATAGGCCTCAGAAAGAGGAGGAGACCTAGCATGTGGTGAGCAGACAGTGTCAAATAGGACCTTGTTAGAATTGGTGCGAAGTAGAGAGATAGGCCTCAGAAAGAGGAGGAGACCTAGCATGTGGTGAGCAGACAATGTCAAATAGGACCTTGTTAGAATTGGTGTGAAGTAGAGAGATAGGCCTCAGAAAGAGGAGATCTAGCATGTGGTGAGCAGACAATGTCAAATAGGACCTTGTTAGAATTGGTGTGAAGTAGAGAGCTAGGCCTCAGAAAGAGGAGGAGATCTAGCATGTGGTGAGCAGACAGTGTCAAATAGGACCTTGTTAGAATTGGTGTGAAGTAGAGAAATAGACCTCAGAAAGAGGAGGAGACCTAGCATGTGGTGAGCAGACAGTGTCAAATAGGACCTTGTTAGAATTGGTGTGAAGTAGAGAGATAGGCCTCAGAAAGAGGAGGAGATCTAGCATGTGGTGAGCAGACAGTGTCAAATAGGACCTTGTTAGAATTGGTGTGAAGTAGAGAGATAGGCCTCAGAAAGAGGAGGAGACCTAGCATGTGGTGAGCAGACAGTGTCAAATAGGACCTTGTTAGAATTGGTGTGAAGTAGAGAGATAGGCCTCAGAAAGAGGAGGAGACCTAGCATGTGGTGAGCAGACAATGTCAAATAGGACCTTGTTAGAATTGGTGTGAAGTAGAGAGATAGGCCTCAGAAAGAGGAGATCTAGCATGTGGTGAGCAGACAATGTCAAATAGGACCTTGTTAGAATTGGTGTGAAGTAGAGAGCTAGGCCTCAGAAAGAGGAGGAGATCTAGCATGTGGTGAGCAGACAGTGTCAAATAGGACCTTGTTAGAATTGGTGTGAAGTAGAGAAATAGACCTCAGAAAGAGGAGGAGACCTAGCATGTGGTGAGCAGACAGTGTCAAATAGGACCTTGTTAGAATTGGTGTGAAGTAGAGAGATAGGCCTCAGAAAGAGGAGGAGATCTAGCATGTGGTGAGCAGACAGTGTCAAATAGGACCTTGTTAGAATTGGTGTGAAGTAGAGAGATAGGCCTCAGAAAGAGGAGGAGACCTAGCATGTGGTGAGCAGACAGTGTCAAATAGGACCTTGTTAGAATTGGTGTGAAGTAGAGAGATAGGCCTCAGAAAGAGGAGGAGACCTAGCATGTGGTGAGCAGACAATGTCAAATAGGACCTTGTTAGAATTGGTGTGAAGTAGAGAGATAGGCCTCAGAAAGAGGAGGAGATCTAGCATGTGGTGAGCAGACAGTGTCAAATAGGACCTTGTTAGAATTGGTGTGAAGTAGAGAGATAGGCCTCAGAAAGAGGAGGAGACCTAGCATGTGGTGAGCAGACAATGTCAAATAGGACCTTGTTAGAATTGGTGTGAAGTAGAGAGATAGGCCTCAGAAAGAGGAGGAGATCTAGCATGTGGTGAGCAGACAGTGTCAAATAGGACCTTGTTAGAATTGGTGTGAAGTAGAGAGATAGGCCTCAGAAAGAGGAGGAGATCTAGCATGTGGTGAGCAGACAGTGTCAAATAGGACCTTGTTAGAATTGGTGTGAAGTAGAGAGATAGGCCTCAGAAAGAGGAGGAGATCTAGCATGTGGTGAGCAGACAGTGTCAAATAGGACCTTGTTAGAATTGGTGTGAAGTAGAGAGATAGGCCTCAGAAAGAGGAGGAGATCTAGCATGTGGTGAGCAGACAGTGTCAAATAGGACCTTGTTAGAATTGGTGTGAAGTAGAGAGATAGGCCTCAGAAAGAGGAGGAGACCTAGCATGTGGTGAGCAGACAGTGTCAAATAGGACCTTGTTAGAATTGGTGTGAAGTAGAGAGATAGGCCTCAGAAAGAGGAGGAGACCTAGCATGTGGTGAGCAGACAATGTCAAATAGGACCTTGTTAGAATTGGTGTGAAGTAGAGAGATAGGCCTCAGAAAGAGGAGGAGATCTAGCATGTGGTGAGCAGACAGTGTCAAATAGGACCTTGTTAGAATTGGTGTGAAGTAGAGAGATAGGCCTCAGAAAGAGGAGGAGATCTAGCATGTGGTGAGCAGACAGTGTCAAATAGGACCTTGTTAGAATTGGTGTGAAGTAGAGAGATAGGCCTCAGAAAGAGGAGGAGACCTAGCATGTGGTGAGCAGACAGTGTCAAATAGGACCTTGTTAGAATTGGTGTGAAGTAGAGAGATAGGCCTCAGAAAGAGGAGGAGACCTAGCATGTGGTGAGCAGACAATGTCAAATAGGACCTTGTTAGAATTGGTGTGAAGTAGAGAGATAGGCCTCAGAAAGAGGAGGAGACCTAGCATGTGGTGAGCAGACAGTGTCAAATAGGACCTTGTTAGAATTGGTGTGAAGTAGAGAGATAGGCCTCAGAAAGAGGAGGAGACCTAGCATGTGGTGAGCAGACAGTGTCAAATAGGACCTTGTTAGAATTGGTGTGAAGTAGAGAGATAGGCCTCAGAAAGAGGAGGAGACCTAGCATGTGGTGAGCAGACAGTGTCAAATAGGACCTTGTTAGAATTGGTGTGAAGTAGAGAGATAGGCCTCAGAAAGAGGAGGAGACCTAGCATGTGGTGAGCAGACAATGTCAAATAGGACCTTGTTAGAATTGGTGTGAAGTAGAGAGATAGGCCTCAGAAAGAGGAGATCTAGCATGTGGTGAGCAGACAGTGTCAAATAGGACCTTGTTAGAATTGGTGTGAAGTAGAGAGATAGGCCTCAGAAAGAGGAGGAGACCTAGCATGTGGTGAGCAGACAGTGTCAAATAGGACCTTGTTAGAATTGGTGTGAAGTAGAGAGATAGGCCTCAGAAAGAGGAGGAGACCTAGCATGTGGTGAGCAGACAATGTCAAATAGGACCTTGTTAGAATTGGTGTGAAGTAGAGAGATAGGCCTCAGAAAGAGGAGGAGACCTAGCATGTGGTGAGCAGACAATGTCAAATAGGACCTTGTTAGAATTGGTGTGAAGTAGAGAGATAGGCCTCAGAAAGAGGAGGAGATCTAGCATGCGGTTGGCAGACAATGTCAAATAGGACCTTGTTAGAATTGGTGTGAAGTAGAGAGATAGGCCTCTGAAAGAAGGGGAGACTTAGGATGCGGTGGGCAGACAGTGTCAAATAGGACCTTGTTAGAATTGGTGTGAAGTAGAGAGATAGGCCTCTGAGAGAGGAGGAGACCTAGCAATTGGGGGGCAGACAATGTCAAACAGGACCTTGTTAGTATTGGTGTTCAGTGGTCAGATGCAGCAGATGTAGCTCAGGACAGACTTGCTTGGAGAACTAAATTGCACGGTCTGGTTGGACCTCCCGTAGCCCATGGCTGCTTGAGGATGATGATGATAATGATGATGAAAATGAAGGGGGAAAGGTTACGCTGGAATGCAAATCCAGCCTCTCGCTCCCCCGCTACTTTTACTTTTTTCCGGCTCAACTGCTTCATTTGACATGATTAATGCATTACTAGTATTATTTCATGATTCAAGCCCCCCTTAATTTTTATTTTTCATCCGGGCATGGCTGTGAATGTGGCTTTCCACTCACATAACATCGAAATACATTAATAACTGATAACTTTGGCAATATAATGTAGTTAGAAAAATATAATAGAATTCTGGTTTTGAGTACAGTCGCTCAAATAAATATCCAAACACTATGGTTGATTACAGAATTCAGAAAAAAATATCTGGCAGCATTTTTTTTTAGAAATGAGTGATCTGGCAATCTTCGTGACACTAAGGTTGCCAGATCACTCATTTCTAAAAAAATGTTGCCAGATATTTTTTCTGAATTCTGTAATCAACCATAGTGTTCGGATATTTATTTGAGCGACTGTACATTATTCGACATACTGATGAAAATTCGTCAATGAAGTTTTTAATTTACAGAGATGGAAAGACGAACACTTGGTTTGGAGACCAGAAGATTATGGAGGTGTGACCAAAATGTCGTTTCGAGATAATGAAATCTGGCATCCGGATATCTATATGCTTTACAGGTAAATTCGCATTTATTAACGTTTTCTGACCCTTTTCTTTACAGATTTGTTACATTCACAAATTAATAATAATTAAGGGTTGGGTTGTTTTACCTCTGAGCGGCACTTTTTTGCACACCATGGGCTAAATGGTTAGGTCACATGGACCCCGAAGGCTCAGAGAAGGTTTGGGGAGGGGACCCACTGGAGCAGCTGTTGGGAGACAGATGGTAGGATCCCGTCAAGGCAATCCAGCGTGTTCTTTAACGTTGGGTTGTTTTACCTCTGAGCGGCACTTTTTTGCACAGCATGGGCTAAATGGCCAGGTCACATGGACCCCGAAGGCTCAGAGAAGGTTGGGGGAGGGGACCCACTGGAACAGCTGTTGGGAGACAGATGGTAGTCTCCCGTCTAAGGCCATCCAGCGTGTTCTTTAACGTGCACAGGGTATGGCTCTCCTGCACACGGGGCCACGGCTTAACGTCCCATCCGACGGACGGCGGCCTTTCCAAGCCCATCGGTGTCCCCTACTGACCGTGGGCAGGGCGGGGAATTTTGCGGAGATAAATCTCAACGCTGACCCAGCTGGGACTCGAACCTGGGAACTACAGATTACGAGCCTGGCGCGCTACCAACTAAGCCATCCCCGCCCCTATTCAGCTTTTGAAAAAAATTTCTGTAAAAACGTTCTTATTAATCTTTGAGGAGTTTTTCCTAAGGATAAGCTTTCTATTAAAGTTTGAGAAAATATATTTTTTTCTGAGAAAACAATTCTATTCCACTTTGGGGAACTTTTGCTGCAAGAAACTTTCTATTCAACTTTGGGAATATTTTCCCTTAAAAGCATTTGCATTCAGTAAATGAAAATTTTTTCTGCAAAAACTTTTATATTTTGAAAACATTTTTCTCTAAAAAGGCTTTGCATTCAATCTATGAAAAAATTCCCTGAAAAAACTTTTATATTTTGAAAACATTTTTCTCTAAAAAGACTTTGCATTCAATCTATAAAAAAATTTCTTGCAAAAACGTTTATATTTTAAAAATATTTTCCTCTAAAAAACTTTGCATTCAACCGTGTGAAAATGTTTTCTTGCAAAAACACTTTCTATTCAATTTTGGGAAAATTTTCGTGCATAAACCTTTGCATTCAGTTTAGGAAAATATTTTCGCAAAAACCTTTCTACTGAAATTGGGGAAAAATTTTCTGCAAAAACATTTGGATTCTATTTTGGGAAAACGTTCATACGAAACCCTTTCTATTCAACTTTGGGAAACTTTTCCTCCAAAAACTTCCTATTCTACAACTTTGAAAAAATATTTTCCTGCAGAAACTTTCTTTCAGAGAAGACAAAAGTGATCCAAAAAAATTGAATCAAAAAAATATCCGAATACTATGGTTGATTACAGAATTCAGAAAAAAATATGTGGCAACGATTTTTTTTTTAGAAATTAGTGATTTGGCAACCTTCGTGTTGAAAACTTCGTGTAGAAATTAGTGATTTGAAAACCTTCGTCTACTGAACTTTGGGGAAACACTTTAATTTCCCCAAAGTTCAGTAGAAAGGTCTCGAAAATTTAATAGAAAGTTTTCGCAAAGTTTTTTTTCTCAAAGTTGAATAGAAAGTTTTTTTGGAAGAAAATATTTCATCCTGTGGCCTCGGCCACAGGATGTTATATTTTCTATTTCTATTTATGTTTTATGAGGTTAGGGTGCTTGGCTACTAATCTATGGGACTTAAGTTTCGAGCCCCGCGTAAGGCATGGATGTGTGTGTCGTTTTTCTGCTGAGGTCCTATCATCCTCACAGACCTTCTACTATGGCGTATAAACTGACAGGCTCCTATCAGACCTCTGTGGCAAGCAGCTGCTTGAGGGGGTATTTTTTTTTATTTTTAGTATTTCTGGGTTCGAGCCCCGGGTAAGGCATGGATGTATGTGTCATTTTTCTGCTGAGGTCCTGCCATCCTCTCAGACCTTTTGCTCTGGCATATAAACTGGCAGGCTCCTGTCAGATCTCTGTGGCAAGCAGCTGCTTGAGGAGGTATTTATTTTTTTTATTTTTAGTATCTCTGGGTTCGAGCCCCGCGTAAGGCATGGATGTGTGTGTCGTTTTTCTACTGAGGTCCTATCATCCTCACAGACCTTCTACTATGGCTTATAAACTGACAGGCTCCTGTCAGACCTCTGTGGCAAGCAGCTGCTTGAGGGGGTATTTTTTTTTTATTTTTAGTATCTCTGGGTTCGAGCCCCGGGTAAGGCATGGATGTATGTGTCGTTTTTCTGCTGAGGTCCTGCCATCCTCTCAGACCTTCTACTATGGCTTATAAACTGACAGGCTCCTATCAGACCACTGTGGCAAGCAGCTGCTTGACGGGGTATTTATTTTTTATTTTATTAAATACTAAACAATTGCTCGACATGAGAGTTTATTATTCATGCTTACTATGATTGGAAGATGCCGTCCAGGTAGTTGAATGGTAAGCATGCTTGGTTACTGATCAAGGTGACCCGGGTTCGAGCCCCAGACAAGTTATGGGTAAGTCCTGTCTTTCAGAGGGGGACGGGGGTGGCTCAGTCGGTAGCGCGCCAGGCTCGTAATCTATAGTTCCCAGGTTCGAGTCCCAGCTGGGTCAGCGCTGAGATTTATCTCCGCAAAATTCCCCGCCCTGCCCACGGTCAGTTGGGGACACCGATGGCCTTGGAAAGGCCGTCGTCTGTCGGATGGGACGTTAAGCCGTGGCCCCGTGTGCGGGAGAGACATACCCTGTGCACGTTAAAGAACACGCTGGATGGCCTTGACGGGAGGCTACCATCTGTCTCCCAACAGCTGTTCCAGTGTGTTCCCTCCCCCAACCTTCTCTGAGCCTTCGGGGTCCATGTGACCTGGCCATTTAGCCCATGGTGTGCAAAAAAGTGCCGCTCAGAGGTAAAACAAACCAACGTTAAAGAACACGCTGGATGGCCTTGACGGGAGGCTACCATCTGTCTCCCAACAGTTGTTCCAGTGGGTCCCCTCCCCCAACCTTCTCTGAGCCTTCGGGGTCCATGTGACCTGGCCATTTAGCCCATGGTGGGAAAAAAAGTGCCGCTCAGAGGTAAAACAACCCAACGTTAAAGAACACGCTGGATGGCCTTGACGGGAGACTACCATCTGTCTCCCAACAGCTGTTCCAGTGGGTCCCCTCCCCCAACCTTCTCTGAGCCTTCGGGGTCCATGTGACCTGGCCATTTAGCCCATGGTGTGCAAAAAAGTGCCGCTCAGAGGTAAAACAACCCAACGTTAAAGAACACGCTGGATGGCCTTGACGGGAGACTACCATCTGTCTCCCAACAGCTGTTCCAGTGTGTCCCCTCCCCCAACCTTCTCTGAGCCTTCGGGGTCCATGTGACCTGGCCATTTAGCCCATGGTGTGCAAAAAAGTGCTGCTCAGAGGTAAAACAACCCAACCTGTCTTTCAGATGAGTTCTCCCTTTCATCAAGATCTTCTTTGTGAAGTGTTATATTGAGAGACTTCTTTCGCATCTCTGTGACAAGCACTCTTTGAGGGCGAATTTTCTTTATAATAGCAAAAATAATTTTTCATTACTTTATAAAAGTTTTCAACATTTTTTATATCGAATAAAAAGATAAAATTTAATAAATATAGAAAAGGATCTTTCATTATTTATGCTGAGTATAATGGCAAAATTTTTTTTATATTTAATTTTTGCCCTTAAAAACAATTTTGAACTGTAATAGATGACCTATTGCTTAATAAAAGTTTTTCAATATTAAATTTATAGGAAAAAGAAGACGATGATGCAATTAATGTTGAAAAGGATCTCTCATTTTTCGTGTTAACTATAATAACAGATAAAAAGATAAATGTAATAAATATAGAAAAGGATCTTTCTCTATTTATGCTGACTATAATAACAAAAATAAATTTTTAAATTTAATTTTGACCTTAAAAACAATTTCGGACACTAATAGATGATCTATTACTTAATAAAAGTTTTTCAGTATTAAATTTTCGGGAAAAAAATCACGATGATGCAATTAATGTTGAAAGGGATCTCTCATTTTTCATGTTAACTATAATAACAAAAATGACTATTATTGTTATTAATATATATATAATATTTAATTTTTCCCTTAATATAAATTTAGAACGCTAATAGGTGGAAAAACGTTTTGCTTTTATAGTAGTTAATAAATTTTTCAACATTGATTTTTAAAAAAAAAATGAATGCAATAAATGAAGAAAAGAATCTCTTCTTATTAATACTGACTATAATAAAAAAAAATTTCATATTTAATTTTACTCCTTAAAAGCAACTTTTAATGTCACGAATTTTGCTTTTTTTGTTGCTTAATAAATGATTTTCCACGTCAACATTTTTTTAACCCCTTTCAGGACCATAAGGTTTCTAAGAGTAAATATTAGTATGTAACTGTTTATTTTAGTTTGTTTAGACGTAAAATAAATAAAAATCATAAGAAAAATACATAACAATGTGTAGTTTTTTTGGAATTTTATGGGAAATATATTTCCCAATGGACTATAAAGGTAACACAAATTATAGTTAGGCTTATTATGCAATGTCTTTTATTTATTGGTTTATTAGAACAAATGTTAACTAAAATAATACAAAATTATGAAATAAAATTACTATACAAAATGATGTGCTAATTATGATATTCTGCGAAGCAATTTCTTTTGGTAGTGAGGCAAAGATGTACATTGCACATAGTACATATATTATGCGTCCTGACAGTTCTGTTTTTGTTTTCTAAACGTTCTCGTTTACGTAATTGCGTTCGGCATACGTTCTATTTTGACATTCTGCATAAAAAATGCAGATAAGGTTATAATTAAATACGACAATCACCAATTTTAAAATGGGAAAAATGTTTCTCTTGGTCGTGAAAGGGTTAAAAGAAGGAACATTGGATTGGATTGTTTTACCTGTGAGCGGCACTTTTTTGCACACAATGGACTAAATGGCCAGGTCACATGGATCCCGAAGGCTCAGAGAAGGTTGGGGGAGGGGACCCACTGGAACAGCTGTTGGGAGACAGATGGTAGCCTCCCGTCAAGGCCATCCAGCGTGTTCTTTAACGTTGGGTTGTTTTACCTCTGAGCGGCACTTTTTTGCACACCATGGGCTAAATGGCCAGGTCATATGGACCCCGAAGGCTCAGAGAAGGTTGGGGGAGGGGACCCACTGGAACAGCTGTTGGGAGACAGATGGTAGCCTCCCGTCAAGACCATCCAACGTGTTTTTTAACGTTGGGTTGTTTTACCTCTGAGCGGCACTTTTTTGCACACCATGGGCTAAATGGCCAGGTCATATGGACCCCGAAGGCTCAGAGAAGGTTGGGGGAGGGGACCCACTGGAACAGCTGTTGGGAGACAGATGGTAGCCTCCCGTCAAGGCCATCCAGCGTGTTCTTTAACGTTGGGTTGTTTTACCTCTGAGCGGCACTTTTTTGCACACCATGGGCTAATTGGCCAGGTCATATGGACCCCGAAGGCTCAGAGAAGGTTGGGGGAGGGGACCCACTGGAACAGCTGTTGGGAGACAGATGGTAGCCTCCCGTCAAGGCCATCCAGCGTGTTCTTTAACGTTGGGTTGTTTTACCTCTGAGCGGCACTTTTTTGCACACCATGGGCTAAATGACTAGGTCATATGGACCCCGAAGGCTCAGAGAAGGTTGGGGGAGGGGACCCACTGGAACAGCTGTTGGGAGACAGATGGTAGCCTCCCGTCAAGGCCATCCAGCGTGTTCTTTAACGTGCACAGGGTATGGCTCTCCCGCACTCGGGCCCACGGCTTAACGTCCCATCCGACGGACGGCGGCCTTTTCAAGCCCATCGATGTCCCCTACTGACCATGGGCAGAGCGGGGAATTTTTCGGAGATAAATCTCAAAGCTGACCCAGCTGGGACTCGAACCTGGGAACTACAGATTACGAACCTGGCGCGCTACCGACTGAGCCACCCCCGCCCCAAAAAACGAAGGAACGAATGAATCGAAAGGAGCTCTCACCATTCAAGTTGACATCAATAGTAAAAATAATTCTGGATTAAATTTTGCCCCTTAATAACAATTTCTAACGCTGCTAAATGACACGAATGTTCTTTTTTTAAATCTCAATAAATGTTTTCAACGAAAACCTTTTCTTTCAAAAATGTTCATTTCAGTGTCAGCCATCAGAAATCCCAATACCCAACGAAAGCGATAGTAGACAACGAAGGAATGACGAAATGGTTTCCGTCAGTGATTTATGATTCTCCTTGTAATACCCATCTGAGGCATTATCCTTTCGATGAACATAACTGCACCTTGGCATTCGGATCATGGACACATAGTGGCCAGTCGATAATACTAGAGACTCTCGAGTAAGTAGGTCTTTTTCATTGCTACTTTCCACGTTAATAAAAATAAATTTGATGTTGATATTTTACATGTGAGCGGCATTTTTTTTTTGCACACCATGGGCTAAATGGCCAGGTCACCAGGACCCCGAGGGCTCAGAGAAGGTTTGGCGATGGGGTTGGGTTGTTTTACCTCTGAGCGGCACTTTTTTGCACACCATGGGCTAAATGGCCAGGTCATATGGACCCCGAAGGCTCAGAGAAGGTTGGGGGGAGGGGACCCATTGGAACAGCTGTTGGGAGACAGATGGTAGCCTCCCGTCAAGGCCATCCAGCGTGTTTTTTAACGTTGGGTTGTTTTACCTCTGAGCGGCACTTTTTTGCACACAATGGGCTAAATGGCCAGGTAACAAGGCCCCCGAAGGCTCAGAGAAGGTTGGGGGAGGGAACCCATTGGAACAGCTGTTGGGAGACAGATGGTAGCCTGCCGTCAAGGCCATCCAGCGTGTTCTTTAACGTGCACAGGGTATGGCTCTCTCCCGCACACGGGGCCACGGCTTAACGTCCCATCCGACGACGGCGGCCTTTCCAAACCCATCGGTGTCCCCTACTGACCGTGGGCAGGGCGAGGAATTTTGCGGAGATAAATCTCAACGCTGACCCAGCTGGGACTCGAACCTGGGAACTATAGATTACGAGCCTGGCGCGCTACCGACTGAGCCACCCCTGCCCCTTTGGCGATGGGGACTCATTGTATAGCTGTTAGGAAACAGATGGTGGCCTCCTGTCAAAGATATCCTGTGTGTTCTTTAACGTGCATAGGTCTGAGCGACACTTTTTTGCACACCATGGGCTAAATGGCCAGGTCACAAGGACCCCGAAGGCTCAGAGAAGGTTGGGGGAGGAGACCCACTGGAACAGCTGTTGGGAGACGGTAGCCTCCCGTCAAGGGCATCCAGTGTGTTCTTTAACGTGCAAAGGGTATGGCTCCCCGAACACGGGGCCACGGCTTAACTTCCCATCCGAAGGACGGTGGTCTTTCCAAGCCCATCGGTGTCCCCTATTGATCGTGGGCAAGGCGGTGAGTTTTGTGCAGATAAATCTGAACGCTGACCCAGCTGGGACTCGAACCTGGGGACTGCAGATTACGAGCCTTGTGCGCTACCGACTGAACCACCCTACCCAAACGTACACAGGATATGGCTCTCTAGCACACGGGTCCACAGCTTAATATAACATCCGATGGGCGTCATTTCTACTTTCCACGTTAATATATATGGATTTGATGTTGGTGTTTTACTTCTGAGTGGCATTTTTTGCACACCATGGGCTAAATAGCCAGGCTACAAACACCCCGAAGACTCAGAGAAGGTTGATATCACTGCTGATTTAACTATAAAAAATAACAATA
>JAWZYU010001166.1:0-43000 GCA_038380435.1 Ryuthela nishihirai | reverse complement strand
GAAACCCTTCAAAAAAAAATAGCATTAATACTTGACCAACACTATATGAAGAAGTATCAATTAGTTGCACTTATGCACTATCACATGTTGAAAACAAGAAAGATTTTTTCCTTTCATAATCTCTTTGTAACATATATCTGATAAATACTAAAAATAGTTTAGAAATATTGACTAATTAAATAGTAATACTGCTTCACTTTCATATTAATAACCAAAAACTATCAATATGAAATAAATGTAACTTTAGCAAAATTTGTGTTTTTACTGAAAACATGCAGGAGTAAAGTTAATGCATTAGAGGTGACACCCAGCTGGTATGGGTGCTGGTTATAAATAGAACATGGTAGTGCTGTTTATTGACCACTGCTAGTGACAGAAAGATTGTGAATATTTATTATTTTCCATCACATCAAGTTCAGATATAAATTGAAAAGGTAATCAGTATTTATTAATACTGAAAAAACTGCTTTAAATATATTTATATAAATGTAAAAGCTTAAAATTTTATACTTTTAGAAATTTACATTTATTTTGTAGTAATTGGCTTTGTTAAGCATTTTCAGCCATATATAAAGGTTCCGTGAACCACTTCTCACATGTCTACAAATGGGCAGGCAGGCAACAAAGTAAAACAATATTTGTCTTTCAAATGAGCTAAAAGCTGTTCATATTTTAAAGATGTCAGACTTTTGTAAATAACTATAATATAGTTGTTAGTGAAGTGACATAAGATTAATTGTATGCATGTGATCTATGTTATTTTATCTTATTTTATACAATTTAAGTTTTGAATTTTTATGTTTCAAGGGTGGTGGAAGTGTTGAATTAATACCTGGTGGAAGAGATATTGAAGTCACTGCACAAAATGTATATGATTATGTTCGACGTTATGCTGAATATCGTATGGTGAAATCTCAAGAAAAGGCATTGGAAGTAAGTTTGTTTTCAACTTTTTATTTTATAAATGAAAATATAAATATTAATTATTTGTGACTTTTCTTCAGATGAAATGATACACAGATTCATACTGTAGGAAATCCTGTATATACTGTAGGAAGATATCAGGAAGTGATAACTTTGTTTTTTTATAAAATTATTTCCTGTTTGCAAACACAAAAATTACTTTAAAGGAAACATTTCAAATTTCAGAATAGTTTTGTGCAATGCTGTCATTAATGTAAGCAGTTTTATAAAATAAATTACTGATACTTTTATAAAAATTATTTCCAGATCATGTGAACTGTTCTATAATAAGTGAATATTATATATTTTTAATGTTTCTCTTATAAATATATTTTAATAAATGATTATTCATCAGTATTTTCCTAAACACTGTAAACTATATTGAGAATTTTTCTAAAAGTGTTTAGGCTTTAAATAGTATTGTAATTGATCATTGGTATATATTAATATATTATTTTATTAAATTTCTGGACCCTTTTTATGACTTTTTTTTTAAGCTATCACTATTTGCACCCCCCCCCCCTCCAAAAAAATTGTTTCAGAATAGTCATAGCAAAAGAGTTCATCTTATTACTGTGCCGCTGTTGCAGCCAAAGTTTTCAATATTTGAAACACTGAATTAGAAACATGATTCCTTATAGCTAACCATTATGATTAAAATGTGGATAATCTCTAACTAGATAGAATATTTCTAAATGCCAAAAATTTGGGGGGAAAAAATCTAATTTAAATGATCTTTACAATATGATTTCTCTAATAAATTCACTAAAGAAAGGTTTATTGCAAACACACGGAACAGTATTTTAATAATAGAAATAAGTAATATTTACTAGCATACAAAATTAAGTGCTATTTTTATCAAGTTTTGTGAGTTAATAATGATAATTTAAGTGCTGAGTTTTGTCTTATAAGGACATTTCGTCTTAAAGCACAAATGTGTCTCTAAAAATGTTTATTTGGTCACAAATATTTTCCCTTTTTGTCAGTAAAAATGTTTTCTAAGTGTAGACAGTGGTGAAGAATCCATGGAAGCAATGCTTCCCTTAAAATTCTTATGAATCAAAAGACAAACATATATTAAATATTTGCATAAGATATAAATGTTTATACATTGAAGCATAATATTTTTCTTAACTTGGTTCATTTAACAAAATTTTACATTTTTCTTAATATTCTTTGAATTTTCTTGTCATATTGCACTGTTTAATAAATAGAAGTGCAGTCTGCCAGGCTAATTCATCTAGGAGTGCATAAAAAAATATCTCACAGCAGAAGTCCCAGTTTCCATCCTCAACAAGAACAAATGTTTGACAAGGAGGCAATGAATATGATTGCTTCTATGCACCAGATATGTTCTGATGCAGATATAGTCTTATCAGCACATGCTACTACCCACTATAAGCCAATCAGTGTCTAGCTCGGTAAATGAAACATTTTTCATATGTTATCAATGAGAGGAGAACAAGCTCTTGTTTTCATTTACTGTTTAATATTGTGTAGTTTTCACAACCTTATACATGAATATCCTTTAACATACTTTTCTACTAGTGAACATACTTGTGTCTGTTCATGATGCCATCAAAGCTGAAACAGCACAGATCAGGATCCATTGAAGTTATCTGTTACTTGCTTGACTGAGTTTTTATTATTGTGGTAATAACTAGGGAGTATATTTTAACATGTTCACGGACAAAGCGGCATATGCCATTCCTTAATTAATTGCCAAGACGTCATATGCCATCCAACTGTCCACGAAAATGTTAATACTCTTATGTGCTTAGAAGAGAGTGTATAAAACAAACTAAAATAGTTGTAGTGGACAAATGAGGGGAATCAAATAGCCTAATCTTAATATTATAGTTGTAACTCAGTGTAATCTGAAAGATATTTATTATACATTTCAGTCATTTCTTGAAAATGAAGGCATATTAAAAGAGACTAGTAATAATCTTCCTATATTTTTGAATGTTTTTCTTACAATGATCATAAAAATGGTTTTAGCGTAATAAAACTGATATGAAGTAAAATGTTCACGATTACTAATTATTTTTGTTAAATTTAACTTAAATATTTCTCTTATGTATTCCATTTCACTTCTGATTAAAAGTACACATTTTAATTTCGGCAAGATATGCATATCTAGCGAAATCGCTCTTGTCATATAAGTTTTTGGATTGTTGCTCAACTAGTGTGATGTAGTTCTTGTATATAAAATGTGTCATACACTAGCTGTATAAAAAAGTCAGTACTAGAAGTGATTGCTAGATCCTTAAGTTTGTGCAGAAACTTTTTGCTCCTATACTCTGTTTCACATAAAAATGGAGCAGCAAAATTCTAACTCTGTTACAGCAAAGAGTCCCGTGTTTTGTGCAAGAAATAAGTACTTTTTCTAAAGTAAATTATTATTGCATATAGTTTATGGAAGTGAGCAATTGAAAATGCTGTTTTTAATTTCAGAATATTGGGCATGAGGAAGCATAATTATTTTACACCAGTATATTCAGAGATGTAAAACGGTTACAGCAAATAGTCCCGTGTTTTGTGCAAGAAATAAGTACTTTTTCTAAAGTAAATTATTATTGCATATAGTTTATGGAAGTGAGCAATTGAAAATGCTGTTTTTAATTTCAGAATATTGGGCATGAGGAAGCATAATTATTTTACACCAGTATATTGAGAGATGTAAAACGGTTACAGTAAAAGCTCCCTAATAAGTGAGAACTGATAAATTTTCAGGCTTCTATCTCAAACTCTATTGACTTTTATGGTTAAAAGTATAAAATGATGATTGAACAAAACCTCTTTAAGGAATAATTGTTGTCCTGTTTTTGTGAAACAGAATATAAGTAACAAATATATAACAGAATTGTGCATTATATTGTTTTCTTCATTACTCAAGAATTACTGTGTTTGCACATTATTGTCTGTCAAAATAAGATTTAGTTACATATTTTTTTTAACATATAAATATAATTGAGGGTCTAACTTGCAATCCCCTTTTTGTACTGAAACAGGACTTCTGTTAATGTTTTCCAGGAACAGGCTGAGCATAAACCACTATGTATTTTATTGAAAATTCAACTCTGCCTATGATGGAGTAGATTTTCGAACTTGAAATAAATTAAACTGTGATACAAATTCTAAATGCAAATTAAAAAAATAAAGGATTGAACTGACATGAATAATTGAAGCAAGGCAATATTATAGTTTGTAATTCATATAAAAAGATTCTTCCACATTTCCATTTCAAATTCGTATTTTGTTTAGAATAAAATTGCAAATGTTAATTAAGATATCTGATTGAATTCTCAACAGGCTATTTATTATTATTAACTAGTATGATTTCAAATAAAAATATGTTGTGGTATGGAAGAAAATTTATAGACAGGGTAAGAACCATTGAAATGATAAGAAAATTACATAGTGACTTTAATGTAATGTTCATATAATATGTTAAGACCTTACTGTTCATCCTCATTCATCCCTAGATCATTGGAAACAGAGAGTGCATATCAATGGAATATGTATGTATCATGGAGGTAAGAAGAGGGGGAGGCGCCCTTAGTATAAATAAAAAAATAAATAAATACCCCCTCAAGCAGCTGCTTGCCACAGAGGTCTGACAGGAGCCTGTCAGTTTATATGCCACAGTAGAAGATCTGAGAGGATGGCAGGACCTCAGCAGAAAAACAACACACACATCCATGCCTTACCCGGGGCTCGAACCCAGGTCCCGTAGATTAGTAGCCCAGCGTGCTAACCACTCGGCCACGGGACGGCAGTGCCCTTAGTATATCGTAACATAAGTCGCTGGTGTAGCCACGCAGAATGGCGGTAGCCATGTTGTTGCTACTCAGAAAGCGTCATTGCAATATATCCGAATCCAAGAACGTCAATTGCAATATATCCGAATTACTGCTCAATAAAATCGCAATTCTTTCATGTACAGAAAAGGAATTATTTCAACGAATATTGCTAAATCAATTTTTTTTTTCTTGGAAGGTCAAGAAATGTTTAATATATATATATAAAAATAATACTTTTTTCCACTTCAGTTTTGCATTTGTTTACGTTTTTAAACACAGTTGTTTAATCCCATTTAAAGTTAGCAATAACAAATTGCATATCAAATGAAAAAAAAAGTTAGCAATAACAAATTACATATCAAATGAAAGCTACACCATCTTTTTCATAAAATAGAGATTGATTGTAGAACTACATATATCCAGTGCAGGTTTCACTACATATATAAAGTGTCTAATGTTCACAGTAAACTGTGATAAGTCAAATCCCTTATATAAGAAAAAATGTAAAAATTAACAGAAAAAAATCTCTTTGGAAAAAAAAGCAGGAACTTCGTTGTGAAATATACAGACTTTAATATAGGCTTAAATACTGAATATTGTTTAAAATAGAAATTTAAATAAATTTGATTATGATCTTTAATTTACCTTCTGTTGTATTTTTTCCATTAAATGCATATTTTAATAGTTAAGCACTTCAAAGTTAGATTTCCATCAACATGGAACATCATTTATCATGAAATATTCTAGCATCCATAACTCTTTAAATACTTACCGAATATTGTTGAAAATCTGTATTTAAATAGATTTGATTATGATCTTTAATTTATCTTCAGTCACATTTTTTCATTAAATGCATATTTTAGAAATTATAGATCTTTCAAGTTAGGTTCTCACTGGCATAATTGAAATTCTGTAGCCTTTCGGAA
This sequence comes from Ryuthela nishihirai, assembly GCA_038380435.1. Taxonomy (NCBI): domain Eukaryota; kingdom Metazoa; phylum Arthropoda; class Arachnida; order Araneae; family Heptathelidae; genus Ryuthela; species Ryuthela nishihirai. The sequence continues at coordinate 37,305 of JAWZYU010001166.1, read as the reverse complement.
GGGTTCGTCAAAATCATAGGAAATGAATATATTGTGTGTATTATGTTCTCTCCCATTTCTTAATTTATTATTTCTTTCTCTGAATTTATAATAATCTTTATTTAATTGATTTACATTTAAAACACTGGGAAAGTTTCACAACCCTCTTCCCCAAGTTTTCACTAGCTCTCCTCCTGCAAGTCCTAACTATGCTACTGTCATAAATAGTTGAAATAACAAAAAAGTTTTCAATTTACAAAGCAAAACTTTAGCTTACTTCTTACTATGAAATGTTATCCCTTTGATCTTTCTCGTAGGTTTGTTAATGCATCCAAATGTGATGCACGTACCCATTTTTTTAATGCAATCTGTCGTTCTTTAACACAGTGATAGCATGCTTACGAGTAGCAACAATATGGTGATGCTTGCTTACAGTTTTCAAGCAATAGTGTGCCTCCCTCTCTTCCTACCTCCATGCTATGTATATGTGTGGAAAGGGTGTGATGCCCCCTTGTTCACTTTTACTTTACCTTAACCAGTTTTGCTTAATTTACGTTATATTATGATTTTGGGGATTTTTATTTTCTTTTTGGCATCACAGTGATCGTTCCCAAGAGTTAGGAGTTGCGCAACTCCAAACTTCTGACTGGCACCCGCTAAAGCGCGTGTACAAGGACATGCCCCCTCTTGCGGCATAGCTTGCGCCACTCGTCAATTTATGCAAATGTCTTTCCCAGCGTGCAACATGACACGTGCGGGCTTTGTACCTCTTGTTATAACCTGGTGACATGTTGTCACAGTATCAAAGAAGATAGTAGAGTAGAGAGTAGTAGAGCACAACACAGTTTAGAGATCAGTTTTAGTTTGGAGTTTGTTGAAGATGTTTGTAGTAAGAAATAATGTAGTATCTTCTTTATTGAAGTTTTGGTGAGGGCTTTTTGGAAATAAATTTTGTTATTTAAACCTTTTGAATCTTTACTAATTTTTTTCTCTTGAGCAACGTTAGTTTGTTTTGATTAGCATTAACATAAAATTTTGACAATCATTTAATATTTTTGAATTCTTACTCATTAAAGCTCGCTGGTATTTTGAACCCTAATTAAACTTTATTTTTGGCAATTTGGCAATTATTGCCTGGCACCCGACTCAGCTATCCGGAGCATAAAAATAATTGGATCAGACAAAGGGTCCAAACTTTAATTTGGAGCGTTACAAGGATTTATAACCCTTTCCTCTGAGGGCTTGAATAACCTATAAGTCAGAAATTTAGAGATTCAAAATGTTACTCATAAATAATTAATGAAGTAGGCTCGACGTATTTCGAATCAACTCATAATAAATAGGCAATTTAGCATCGATTTAAATTTTAGAGGAAAAATTGTCTTGAGCCAGGTGGGATACGAACCCACGACCTCCTGATAACATGTAAGGTGCTCTGGACCACTGAGCTACTGGCCGCCAATCAAGATCTCTAACTAGCGCTATGAACATTCCTTTTATGTTTCATATAAGTGCTGTGCAGGCAATATTTCTAGCCACAAGTGGCATTTATATTAGCGAATAGATGGAAGCATGTACGACAAGTATGCAGATATAAATAATTAATAAAGTAGGCTCGACGTATCTCAAATCAACTCATAATAAATAGGCACCTTAGCATCGATTTAAATTTTAGAGGAAACTACTTCATTAATTATTTATATCTGCATACTTGTCATACATGCTTCCATCTGTTGGCTAATATAAATGCCGCTTGTGGCTAGAAATATTGCCTGCACAGCACTTATATGAAACATAAAAGGAATGTTCATAGCGCTAGTTAGAGGAGATCTTGATCGGCGGCCAGTAGCTCAGTGGTCCAGAGCACCTGACATGTTATCAGGAGGTCATGGGTTCGTATCCCACCCGGCTCAAGACAGTTTTTCCTCTAAAATTTAAATCGACGCTAAAGTGCCTATTTATAATGAGTTGTTACTCATAACCCCCACATTGGACTCAAACATGTTAACCCACTGAAAATTTTTGTGTGTGTGCCATTTGTGCATATTATCTTAATTTTTAAATATTGGTTTATATCAGAGTCACTAAAATAACTTTCTTAAAGTCACAAAATATATTGTTTCCTGTGCGAAATTTTGTAAAATACAAAAGGTATATGTTTCCAAAAACAAACTGAAAAGCAAGTAGGTGAAAATCATGAAACTTATTTCATACATATAGTTTTATTATTCTGTTTTTTTGCATTGAAACCATTTTTTTTTGTTACGCTATTTACTTGTAATACAGTTTTAACATTAGCAGTATAAGGTGCTTTTCCACCACAGTTCAATGTATTAAAATGTAAGCTAAAAATACCAGTGTCCTAATGGTTACTGTGCTTTGCTAATAATCAAAAGTATATGGGTTTGAGGCCCAGATATGATAATGGATGTTTTCTTGTATTCACACATTAAAATTAAATGTTTCCTGTGTAGTTTTGAATTTGGCTTTCCACTGACTTAACATGTAACTGGAGCTGTTTTTATTTAAATGATATTTGAGTATGTATTACATAAAATATTTCTAAATTGAAGATAATGCAGAAAAAAAATATGTATTATTGAAACTTTGTTTTTTTTTTAGGCATTAAGAAGTGGAATATACGATGTTTTACCAACCAGCACATTAGATGGGCTTACAGCAGAAGATTTTCGACTTTTATTAAATGGTGTTGGGGAAATTAATGTGCAAACATTAATAAGTTATACTTCCTTTAATGATGAAAGTGGTAAGTTATGTATTTAATAAAACATCTGAATGGTTAGTGTGCTTAGCTACCTGAACAAAGGGATCTGGATTCAAGCCCATATGAGGCATGGATGTTTGTGTTGTCTTTCCACCTCCTTTGTTACAGACCTTTTCTATGGCATATAAACTGACAGGCACTACTTAGACCTTTGTAGCAAGCAACTGCTGACTGTTCTGATTTTTTTTTTTTTCAATTTATCCAAATTTCGGTTTGAAATTCAATTTGGACATTAAAAATTCGAATTTTGGGTTTTCAGTTTTGCCCCCCCCCCCTTTTTTTTTAGGAAAATCTGCTTCCAAATTTTACAGTATATATTTTTCTTTTTTTATAAAAGGAAATTATAATAAAAGGGGAGAAATGTTTCCATTTTAGCTCTTTAACTCCACTTCCTAATTTGTGCTTGACTATGGGCTCCCTTTCACACACACTAATACCCTGAAGATCGTATAGGACTTTAACTGATCATTTCCCAACAAAACACCGCAAAGGTCTCAATCGAATTCTTTTACAGAGTTCAAGGCTGTAAATTTATATCTGAATTGCTGTACACAACTTGAACCTATCTTCCACCCTCCCTGTTCTGGATAATTAATTTTAAATCCATATTACTTAGGGACCCCCCCCCCCCCCTCCCACACACACACACACACACACTTACCTTGAAGCTTTAGTGTGGGAGAGGTCACACACAGCTTAGAAAGCCTCCTTAATCTGGGTCATATTGCCACTGCAACAGGGTTGTGTCTCTTGAATATCTATTGCTAGTTATCTGGGTCGGCTTATCTGCAGTTTTTTATTCAGTTTTTTTAAGACTTAAAATTTCAAGTTTGTATCATGTGTGAACATGCTTATATGCAAGTATATACAGTAGTTCTTGCTTTCATTAATATCAAAAAGTGTGCATACTATGGACTTTGGTCATGGATGCTACTAGCCACTGCTTCCTGTGCCTCAAGCGAAGTTGCCACTACCAATGGTTGCAAGAACTCTAAAAAAAGGGTGTGCAACAGCATTTATTGCTATTCCCTCTATATTCTAATGTTAATTTTTGCAATGTATGGATTATTAATCATTGAATGATACCTACATATAAATTATTGATATTAAATTTCATTAATATCAAAAAGTGTGCATTTCCGCAGACTTTCTGCACTAAAAATTGTAATTAAGCAGATTTAATCACATTGTTAAAAACCTATAAATTACCACTTTGTAATCGATTTAAATTTTAGAGGAAAAATTGTCTTGAGCCGGGTGGGATATGAACCCACATCAGTTGTGAGTTCGTATCCCACCCAGCTCAAGACAATTTTTTCTCTGAAATTTAAATCGGTAATTTATAGGTTAATATCAAAAATGTTGAGTTTATTTATTATTTATTGTTAAAAACTTTTTAATTTAAAAAAATTTAGCTCTCTTTTCTAATTGTTTCATTACTCTAATATAAATATTTCATATTTCTATTTTCCTTCATTTATTTCATTTTCTTTAAAATTTTTAGTCATGCGAATAACACATACTATTCCTAGATTTTCGGCAATTGGCAAATTCATGATAATTTGGATATGATTAAGGAAGTACTACATCAAAACTTTCTTTTGCTATAAAAGCAAGATAATTTAAGTAAAAACTAAAAATAATATAAACCTAAAAACAGGTAAAGAACAGTGGAAAAATAAAATTCAAAATATATAAACTTTAAAACATTGAAATCAAGAATGACTCACTTTTGGCTCAAGTTAAATACTGTTATGGAAAAGTTTAATTTCAAAGCAATGGCAAAAATGTCATTAAAAAAATGCAACTTCTTAATGCTAGTCATGAAATTAAATTCAGTTTAATTAAAAATAGTATTACCTTTTAAAAATCTGGTTTTACAACATGAGCTATAATAGATATGAGCTTGGCCCAGGTGGGCTTGGGCTCAAAATAGCTCAGATCACTTCAGGCTCAGATTAATTTCAATTTCAAATATTTCTTGTAATTGTGAAAACAATAAGAAATATTAAAAAAATTGTATATAATTTCAACCTTTTAATCTGTCTTTTAATAAGTAAAAATATGCAACATTAAACTTTTGATTATTTTTTGCATTCTTTATATACATGAATGGCTCTCTGTGTTTATAATGTTACCTATGAACTTTCAGTTTCTTAGCATTTCTGTTTTTTAAAGATGACATTTTAAACATTAATACTCTGAGGGTCAGAATCTGATATATTTTTGTCTTTTGAATTGTAACAACCTGGAAATGATGCTCATTTCTATAGTACAGGTTTATAATTTCTTTTTGAACATAAATTGACAGTTTTTAAAAATTTTCTAAATAAGTATAGAGATTTTCCTTTAACCCTTCCAGTATCCAGATTGAAAGCTGGAATGAAACCACAGACCAAGCTATTTTTCATGGGGCTCAGCCAAAACAAAATAACTTTAGGACTTTGGCAAAATAACTAATAGAAATAGGTCATGTTATATACCAAATTAAACAGCATTTAAATCTGTATTTTAGGAAAATTAAATATTTAGCAAAAATAACGATAATGTCAATTATAATATGACTTTTTTAGGATAATATACTAAAAAAAAGCAAACAATGCAAACAAAAAATTATTGAAAAAACTAATGGGCCAAAATATTTATAATACATTTCAATAGAAAGGAAATTTCTTTTTGAGTAATAGGAAAATAAATTTTTGCTACAAAGTATGAGTTCACTCTTAAGTGATGATATACTTTGAGAAATGTTCAGACATTTTGTCAATTGTGTTCATTCAAATAAAAAAAGAACTTTAGAATTTTATGTAATATACCAAATTAACTTAGTACCATAATGGCCCAAACTATAAGTAAAGAAGAGGAAGTAACGATATTGTTCGGAGAAATCCATTTAAAATCTTGTTAATTTTTGGCCATTATGGTAGTGAAGGGGCTAAACATATTTAATTCCTAATTTTATGAAAATAAAAGATTTAAAGATTTAAGTAAAACTGCAAACATATTTTTAGTAAGACTTTTTTACAATGTTATAGTGAAAAACAAGGTGGGGGAGATTTGGAAAGGTAATTAAGGCTTTACCTCAATCCCTCCCACAGAAGTGCCTGATTAAAATGATGCAACAACACTGTGACTAGACTCCAGAAAAATGGGCACATGCGCTATTCACCAATGAATCTCAATTCAGTCTTTAGACTGATTTTTGACATGTTTTGATCTGGAGAGAGAGCAAGGAACTCGTTACCAACTTTCTAATATTAGAGAACACACCATTATGCTAGTGGTGGTCTGGGATGGCATGCCAAATGGATACACATTCCTACATATATCATACCAGAGGCTTTCTAATTGGTCAGAGGTATATCCTTCAGCCCTATATAAAGTTTTTCAGGGGTACTATTGGCTCCTAATGTATTTTGCTGGATAATATCTGCCATCATAGGGCTCAAATAGTTGATGAATTCCTCAAATGTGAGGATATTCAGCAGATGGAGTGGCCAGTCTATTCTCCAGACCTAAACCTTTTAGAAATGTATGGGGCACACTGCGAAGATGCATTGGATGTTGTCCAGCTGCCTTCAATCTGCTCTCTGGGAAGAGTGGAATGCACTGCCATCAGACCTTATGGTTAGCCTCATGAAAACAGTATGAGAAGTTGTTGTGATGCTTTTAAAAGCAATTTGGGTTCATTATACTCTATTTTGTTGAAACAGGTCCTATAGCTATGGGCATTCCTACATTCATTTGCATGACCCATAGAAATTATATGATAGCTTTGTTCTATTCCTTACTGTTTATTGTGTCACTTAACAATGTGTTGGCACTCCAAATCTCGTTTCATAGCATTTCATTGTTGCATTTTGAGATCTTCCAGTTGCATATTATGCTTAACTTTTGGGCATCTGTATAATATTTAACTAGATTAGGTATTCCAATAATGAAATGGGGGAAGGGATGTCTCAATTGGTAGCCCACTAGTCTTATAGCAGTTCCCAAGTTGAAATCCCAGCTGGGCCAGCATTGAGATTTATCTCCTCAAAACTCCCCACTCTCTGCCTTTTGTCAGTAGATGACACCGATGGGCTTGGAAAGACTATCATTCATCAAATGGGATGTTAAGCCGTGGCCCTGTTTACAGAAGAGCCATACCCTGTGCATGTTAAAAATATGTTGTATGGCCTTGATGAGAGGCTACCATCTGTCTCCTAACAGCTGTGAAGTAGATGCCCTTCCCCCAACCTTCTCTCAAGCCTTCAAGGTCCTTGTATCCTTGTAACATGGTCATTTAGCCCATTGTGTGCAAAAAAAAGTGCTGCTCAGAGGTAAAACAACCCAACCCAGTAATGAAACTGCCATTCATGATGGTAAATCAAACCCTTTAGTTTGTTCTTTAATGGGAAAAAAATGTTTTTTGAAATTGAGTATGTATCTAATGAACAGTAAAAATAATTGAGAAAAACTTTTAATCTGAAAAGGCAGTGAAATGTAGAGAAAAAAATTGAAGTATTTGTAATTGCTTAATGATTTTGAATTATTCCATACAAAAGTAAGTATTTCTTCATTTCACTTTCAAAAACATTGCAAAAATATTGGGAACAAAAAGTAATTTATGCCAATGGTTTAACTGTTGAGTTATGAAGAAAATAATAGAACCATAATTGTTCCAAAGAAGGGCAGTTATAATGGCTGAAACAAGTTCCAAATATGTTCTGACCCTTTTATTTTAGATTTTACAGTGTACATTAATGAAAAAAAATTAAATGTTATTTTCTAACTTAAAAATATTTTTAAGAATATTAAAAGCAGTTTATGACTGGCAGTTTTAAAAAATGTCAAATATATTAATAGTGGCATGTTGAGGGTTACTATATTTAAAAATGTTAAAGGGGAAGCCATACAGCTGATTCTGTCAGCTCCTACCAATTATAAAAATATGTAATATGGTTTTAAGCATATAAATGCAAAGTAGTGTAAATATTTTTATGGTTTATAGTAGATTTATGTTAGTAAGAGAACTGACTTGGCATGTAAAAGCTAGGAGTAGCTAGTAGGATTTTTCTCTGTCCTCTATGTAATATGTAGTAAAAATATAAAAATGGAATGAAAACACTTTTTTGTGACCATTCAAACATTACTTTATATGTATTTGTATAATCCTAGTTAACAGTAAACATTTTTTAAATACTAATTGTATTCAACTAACTTTGTTTTATAGCTGAAGGAGGAGGAGAGAAACTGATTCGTTTCAAGCGCTGGTTCTGGTCCATAGTTGAAAGAATGACCAATCATGAGAAACAAGATTTGGTAACATGCCTTCTTGATCTTAAATGAAATTCGAAAATTTTGCTGATAATAGCATTTTAGGGACATTTAATTATAAATTTATTACAGAAGATTTGCCACTATTGCTACGTTTTAAAGTTTATTATTTTCCACTGCTGTTTGAGAGGGTTATAGGCTTGAAAGTTATATTTTTGCTAGAGGGCCAAAAAGGCAAGTTTTAGTGCTTTAAAGATATTCTGTAAAACATTATAGCTTTGAGAATACATTTTACCATTTTTTTAAACCTTCAAGTATTACATTTAATTTATGTTACAATAAATGGCATTTTCAATGTGAAATCTTTCATTTCATACTGAAAAGACCACTTATTCTAATGCTTTGTACTAATATAATATATGCTTTTTTTTCATTATTACAACTATTAAAGACATAAAGCAAAATATTCTTTTAAAAACTGCATTTACTAAATGAGATTATTGTTAATATTTGTACTCCATTCCTAATATTACTCTGGCAAAACAGTATTTAGAGTTCTCACACTATGTGATAAATTTTGAGACATGATGTGACATATAACTTAATAGTCATTGCACCAAACGAATAATTTTTTTCTTGATATGTTTTTGACTCTCTGTATAATTTTGTCTTTTCAAATGTCTTTTAGGAAAACCAGATTCTTTGCAAACAAAGCAGCTGAAGATTAGTACTGTTGAGGACTAGTACCTCTTTCTTCTTGTTTGGTGGACTAGTACTGCTTCTCTACAGGCTTATGGATGATTCTTTGAAGAATCAGCATGCTTAGAAATACAGTTCGTAATTCTGTTTAATGATTTCTCAGTGTGACTTTCCTTTGCAACATGTTACTCAAGTGTAGCTCAATAGTACTAATCTTCAGTTGCTTTGTTTACAACGAATCTGGTTTCCTCACCTTAACAGACATTTGAAAAGACAAAATTATACAAATAGTCAAGGGTATATCAAGAAAAAAGTGTGAAATTTTGTTAAAACTTATTGTAGAGAAGTGTATAAATGTGAATAAAATCTCATGATTGGGGGTGATGTAAAGCCTAACTAAAGTAAGACAGAATTATGGCACTTACTTTCAACAATTAAGCAAGTGTTAAAATGTCCCACCAATCTGCTCCAGACAATTGTGGCATATCCAGCTGTATCCAGGTTATAATTTAATAAATTTGGATCAACAGTTGGAGACATCTTAACCAGTAAATCTTGGACCTAAAGAGTTCGATACAGACAGTTGTCAAATTACTGATAAGAGGCTTGAAAATAAACAGGGAATCTGCAACTCTTTAATGGTCAACCATGATTTCTCAAACCCATTAAATTTTTTAGCTGTCATGCCATAATTAAAAGTAAACCTTCTATTAAAGGGTTAACTTGAAATGGCTAATTGTAATTGGGGCTGGGATGGCTCAGTTGGTAGTATACCAGACTCCTAATCTGCAGTTCCCAGGTTCAAATCCCAACTGGGCCAGTGGTGAGTTTTATCTCTGAAGAACCCCTACCCTCAGTCAGTAGTGGACAGTGATGGGCTTGGAAAGGCTATCATCCATCAGATGGGACATGAAACTGTGCCCTCATGTGCAGGAGAGCCATACCAGTCCACATTACAGAACATACTGGATAGCCTTGATACGAGACTGTCATTTGTCTCCTAACAGCTATCCAGTGTGTCTTCTCCCCCCTACGTTCTCTGGTCCTTGTGATCAGGCCATTTAGACCATTGTGTGCAAAAAGAGTGCTGCTCAGAGGTAAAACAACCTAATTGTAATTGAAAATTTATCCATTCTGCTTTAATCTCATGTTAATAAAAGTTTACATTTTATTAGACTGCACTTTGGTAGAAATTGTAGATTATAAAAATTTTGTGTATATATATATATAATTTTTGATCTTACTCATTTTTCTCTTTTAGGTTTATTTCTGGTCTGGGAGTCCTGCTCTCCCAGCCAGCGAGGAAGGTTTTCAACCAATGCCAAGTATAACTATAAGACCAGCAGATGACCAGCATTTACCTACTGCAAACACATGTATTTCAAGACTCTACATTCCTCTGTATTCATCTAAAACAATTCTCCGCTCGAAGCTGTTGCTAGCAATTAAGACAAAGAACTTTGGCTTTGTCTAATATCTGTGATGATGTTTTGCCCTGTCTCTGGCCAATCAGAGGTTTTTTCACAATTATAAATATGAGAAGAAAAAATTATTTAGTGCAAGGATTTTTAACCGAAAATGTTAATGACAGTTTGCACTTCAGGGTAGCTTTAACCACTGCTCTTACAGACAGGTTACAGTGTGAATATAATTGATTAATGTTCCTCATCAATGGTAATTTAAAATGTTTTTTTAAGCTGGAACACCAAATGTGTTTTCATGATGGACAGCAGTGTTGAATTGACTGTGATGTTTGTGTATCATAACATCTGACGACTTTTATAACGTATATTTTCATTAGGAACATTTTGCTTCCTGGTGTTTATATAGAATAGCATATGACATAGCTTATTTTCTTTTCAGCCTATAATGATTTAGAAATATTTTGACTAGTTTAAATGATGCTAGCTCCTCACTCACTACATTTGTTATGTTGTGAAAATGGCTAAAATGCTGAAGAATATGTTATCTGTAGCCTTTAAATTACCATGTATGTGTGTAAAGTAGTATGTGTATATGCAGGAATGGAATGAGCTGGAAGCATGTGCATTACCTAAACCTTGCAAAAAATTATTTATGTCTATGATATAATAAATACTGTTTTGAAATTACTTGTATACTTATACTATGAATTAAACATTAGTACATATCGATATAAACATAGAATGACAATCACAGCGTTACCAGTTGACTTTTTAACGTTGATAAAAATGGCATGTTTCTGGAGAGCTGCAGGTTCAAGTCCCACATGTCGGCGAAATTTTTTCCGCAAAATATTAGTACGTATCTGAATTTAAAGGTAGTACCTAATCAGAATACTTGAAGGTAATAAATGAACACTTACAGAAGTACATAGTTGTTTTGCATTAAATGATGCAATCATAAGTTACACTGCTACATTTCATTCTAAATTGCTGTAATTTAGCCTTCTATAATCATTGTGGAAGTTGAAATTTGCCAAATTGTAAAATCATATATTTAAATATACAATTTTGCTGTATATAATATACCTTTAAAAATATTACACCAGTCTGGAAGTTAAGCGTCAATACCCTATAAACTATCCAGCTACAAGTAGCGACAGAGGCTACAGTTTATATATATATGCTTAATGATGCAGACTGTGCCCTGGCAGAGATGTAAAAGTATGATCATCAAGTCAGTATGCGTGAGTGTTCTTTATTGGTTGATGTATGTGTGTGTTGTTTTTCTGCTGAGGTCCTGCCATCCTCACAGACCTACTATGGCATATAAACTGACAGGCTCCTGTCAGACCTCTGTGGCAAGCAGCTGCTTGAGGGGGTATTTATTTTATGAAAGATTATACTTTCAGCTGACATACTCCTCCTTTGGTGATGTTTAGATGTTTGCACTCTTGCCTTGGTTGCCTCTTGCTGCTGTGTTATATTTTATGTTTCTAGCAGTAAGTGATACCAATCTGTAAAGTTGACTTTTTAATCACTAGATGATAGTTGGTCTTTACAATGGATACAGTTGCTACTATAAATATATTAGTGAAATTTTCTATTATTAAATTCCTCTTTATCATATTGCCAGAAAAATCAATATATCATCTATGTAATGAATATATAAATCTGTAAACAGTTTTGTAGAAAAAATGACTTTAAAAAAAACTATTGACTTTTATGTCAACAGGTAGCTCTGTGTATTTATTCTTGATTAATTACAGAAATCCTCTTTGTAATTACACTTTGCCAGAACCTTTCTTTCAACATGGTGCATTATTGCATTGGCCATGAGGCAGTGATCCCATAGGAACATTACAGTCAGAGTCCATATCCAATCAGCAACTTTGAACCAATTTGATTTTGTGCCAAGGTTCAGTGCATCATGCACACTGAAATACCGTGGCATGGATCTTGTACACTCAAACCATGTTGATAAGATTCTGCTTTTTTGTTTCTTCATGTTAAGATTTTCAGTCATTTCCTGTGTAATATTAATTAAACAAATTCTTACCACTCTTGAAGCTGGACAGACATCTTTCTGCATAACTAGAGGTTTTGGTTAGATGGAGCCATTGACGCTCCATCTGACGGAGTTGGAGACGGGGTCTCCAACTCCATCAGTGTTTCCATAGCTGAAATCCATGGGCACCGTAGTGTTTTACGTATGCACGTGTGCAGAGGTGTCTCATCCAGTGATGCAGGTGCACCAAGGTCCTGAGCTTAAGGAGGCCCAAAAATAAAAGAATGAAAGTTTACCATTTCTTTTTAAATAGACGAGCACTGGTTGGAAATATTTTTGTACATGTTAGTTTTCCGAGCAGGAGAAATATTTGCAAAAGAAGTAATTTTACGTTTCTATGTATATTAAAGATACAAACATGTTTTACCACACTGCTACTTCCCACATCCGTACCTTTCCACTCTCAACATGTTGATAGTGTTTGCTGTCAATTTTGATGACTACAAAGCTTAATTCTTTTATTCCAGCCATCCACCCTCTCTGCCTATCCCTTCCATATCCTTGAAGGGTGTTTGAGGGTTGATCCAGTTTAGCTGCTGCTGTCAGATGGGGCTAAGTGCATGTGACAGATATCAAAATGAAAGACAGAATTGTAAATGGCCAAACCAATTAGTTTTCACATGTCCTGCAAACAATTAGAATGGGGTTGGTGTGGCACAGAAGCAAGAATTGTCTATGCTTGGCTGCCTTTATAAAGGAAATATTTCAAGTTGCCACCTTGGGGGAGAATTTTGAACATTTGTGCCATCCTGAAGGTCAGATATTCACAAAGAAGCGTCGACCAAAAAGGTTAAGGGAGACTCAGAATTAAGGGGTTCACATGTGGAAACATCAATCAGTAGGTGCATTAATACTATGATTGGATACAGAGTGCAAAGGTCTGTCTTTTGGGCCATTCTTCCTTAGTCAGCTGTCATTAGTTCCGCGTGAGGTTGTCGCCTGGCAGTTTATTATAATATTTGGGTTTCAGACAGTTTAATTACCCTTTTTCTATGATTACTTAATTTGTGCTCTATCATGTCAGAAGAAAACTGTAAACCAAAGTATCTTAGTGGATCGGCAAAAAGAAAAAAAGGGAAGGAAGAAAACGTTGAAAAGATATGCAAAATATCTTTTTTTTAAGTCTTATGAAGTTTTCAGAATAAATATTGGAAAGAGCGACTGAGATATGAATGCGAATGCTGACGTAAAAGTAAGTAAAACTGAGGAGATGGTATGAAACGATAATGATGATTTCTTAATGCTATCTTATTCAAATGCTTGGGACCAAGAGAAAGAAGCTGATATGGAACAATTAATGCCAATTGCATATGATACTGCTATGATTACTCGTATGAACTCTACTAAAAACATTTCGAAAAACAGCTATAAAATTAATTTCAAAGATCAACTCACTAGTGATATGAAACAAATGATTATCATGGGCCATGCCAACCTGTTTTCCAATTCCCTATAGATCCAAAGTAGAACAGTGCTTTTCAGAAACTTACTATTATTCGACGAATAAAGCTGTAGGAATTATATTGTCAAGCCTCCTGGTTATTTGTGGAAAAATGGAATGAATCGTGGGTTGCAGAGATGGGATCTAGATTACTTATTGTGTGGTATACAATCAGTGGAATAATCGAAACATTGTCAGAGGAAGCAGAAACTGCACTGCGTAACGAAGTCAACTATTGGACTAAAGCTCTGGAAAGGGTGGTGAAAGTTATTCTAGCCCTGGCGCTGTTTAACTTGCCATTTAGAGGTCATGATGAAAGTCTTCGGAGCGAAAACCAAGGCGTGTTTTTTATCAGTTATTTCTTTGCTCTCCATCTCTTGACCCCCTCTCCCCCCCCTTATTCTGTCTCAATTGTTTCTTGCTCCCATCCTTTTCTTTTTTTCTAGATCCAGGTCTGCTTAGGGTAATACTAAATTTTGATCATTGATGAATAATGTACATTATCACTAATAGAATGTATTAAGATATAATGGAAAACAAATTGAAAATTTCAAAAAAATTCCTCTTTGGCAAAGCATTTATTTTAAAATTGTCATTTCTTTTTCCTTAAGAGGCAGTGATATAAAACAAAATGGCATATATCAAATCCACAATCATTGTGGCTTAATTTTGTACAGGGCATCATTAACAGAACACCAATTAGAAATTATGCCTGGTTGTGTCATGATATAATGCAGTGTCGCGCAAACTTTTTTACTCTGCGGCACACTGAATCTAATTTTTTTTTTCCGCGGCACACCTAAAGAAGAATAAAAGCAAACTATATAATCGTCATTATATTTGCGCTTTGTTGAAGCCATCAGCCTGGTTTTACTTGAAGATTTGCTCTCGTTCTTTAATTCATAACTCGGTGTTTGTTTTAAATATTTGTCCATTCTATATCTTCAAATAATCAAAATTTAATACCAAAATTTGGAAAAAGCTTGATAAATACAAGATCCCAGTTGATAAAATCTGAAGATTTTTATTAAAGCACGTCGATAACACAAGTCAAGTCAAAATGAAATCCTTGGAATATCTAGTGTCAATTTGAAAATCTCTGGCGGCACACAGTTTGCGAGACACTGATATAATGCAAAGTTCCATAATTTAAAACTTGAGTGCAAGAAACAATGATTCTATGCAACTTGTTCATAAATTTGAATCTTATCACTATTCAACATTATATTTACTTCCAAAATACTTTACATATATATTTTACATCTAAAATAAAGAATTATGTAAAATATATTTTTCAGTTTCTTGATAAATTTTTGAGATCATTTGTACTTTCCCTGTATAATATTTTAGAGAAAAAAATTAGGAATAACAAACCTGTTTTCTTACCTTATCAGTATACATTGGTACACAAAGGCTAGTGTTAGAAACTATCATGATCAACCAGAAGACTTTTTTTTTTTTGGAATAAAAAAAAATTCTTATTTTACATCAGTTTCATGGAATTGGAAAAAACTATTTCTAAAACTGCTTTCCTTTAGAAAACAAACATTATTCAATCACTGCAAAATAAACTAAGTACAGCAATACACCACATTTACATACAAATCATTTTCTCTGGATAGGATACTAAGATAATGTCAGTTCATCACAGTTGCAGATTTTTTTTTTCATGTAGGGCATTCTACAGAAAGCTCATAAACTTTAGAATATATTATGGTAATATCAGATAAATTTTAAACATTGATGAGTACTACTCATCAATCATATATTTCGAAACCAAATTAAAATTTTCAATGTAAAAATACTTTTACATCATAATCCTCAAGCAGCTATGGGCTATGGAGGTCCAACCAGACCGGGCAAATTAGTTTACCAAGCATATCTGTCCTGAGCTATATCTGCTGCATCTCACCACTGCACACCAATTCTAACAAGGTCCTGTTTGACATTGTCTGCCCACTGCATCCTAGGTATCCCCTTCTTTCTGAGGCCTTTAGGCACACTGTTCATAACCCTATTCGCCATTCTATAATTATTCATACGGGCAACATGGCCAAACCAACGGAGTCTCTGCACAATATGCTGCTTAAAGGAGGTTGCAAACTCCTTTGCCTAACATCATTAGTTACAAAGTTGAACCACCTAATGCCCAAGGTACTGCGTAAGCATCTAGTTTCTTGCCATCTTATTTACAAAGCATTCAAGTTTCACTATCATAACTAACCCTAGAAAGAACCAAACTATTATACAGTCTAATTTTATTCTTTGGGTGTATACACCTATTTCTCCACACACTCCATAGATTCTCAAAAGTTCCAGAGTCAATCCCTATTTCACCTGTTAATCTCATGCCGCACATCACCAAACACATTTAATTTTACTTTCAAATTTGTACATTATCCACTTCAAAATGCTGGCCATAAAAGAGAAAAAGGAATATTTGAAACATAAAAAGCAATGCTTACATCATTTGGTACAGGTTTCATAAACATTGTCTGCCATGGATATGTTATATTTTGTGTTTATATATATAATCCTCGCAGCTGCTTACCACAGAGATCTGATCGCAGTCTGCCAATCTACACACCATAGAGGTGTGACCTCAGCAGAAAGACAACACAATATCCATGCCTTAACCAGGAAGGGGCGGGGGTGACTCAGTCGGTAGCACGCCAGACTCCTAATCAGTAATTCCCAGGTTCAAGCCCCAGCTGGGTCAGCATTGAGATTTATTTCTGCAAAATTCCCCACCCTGCCCAGTCAGTAGTGGACACCAATGGGCTTGAAAAGGCCACCTGTGTGTTGGATGGGACGTTAAGCTGTGACCCCTTGTGTGGGAGAGCCATACCCTGCGCATGTTAAAGAACATTCTGGATGGCCTTGACAGGAGGCTGCAATCTGTCTCCCAACAGCTGTTCCAGTGGGTCCCCTCCTCCTGGCTAAATAGTCAGGTCACAAGGACTCCGATGTCTGAGCCTTCGAGGTCCTTGTGACCTGGCTATTTAGCCCATGGTGTGCAAAAAAGTGATGCTCAGAGGTAAAACAACCCAAACCTTACCAGGGCCATAAGATCAGTGTGCTAATAACAAAAATAATTATATGCTATTAGTTTCTCAGCTTTAATGCTTATCAATAGCCAATAACATGTTTTCCTAAAATATAATAAATCTAGAAAGGGCAGGATTTATCTTTTTCAAATTAATGGTAGTAGCAAAATTCTATTTGTGAAAACGGTGTTTAGATCAGGGGAAATTCTCCTACTTAACCAAAAACTAAATAAAGCTAAGGTAGAAAAAATGTTAGGGCATGACATTTGCCATATAGATACATATCATTAAACATGATGTTAAGCAATTAAGAAATTTCATTTTGCAAAAAGCAAAATGAAACTTACATCATTCCAAAGAACCACTATAAAGAGTACCCCATTGAAGTTCAATGTATGTTCCGTTACTCTGCACAAATCTAATATTCATTTTTCTATCAAACACTTTTCAACACATGATCATTTTTTGTATGATAGAACCTAGGGGTACATCATCCAAAATAGCAATCATTTCTTATTGAAATATATTGTCTAAAAATATGAAAGCTGATATACCAATGGATAAGAACATAATAAAACTGAGGGAGGCAAAAGAAAATGGTTTAACCTTTCAGCATCATTTCTGTCTGAATACTCTGGACTGAAGGAACAGTAGTGTAATTTAATTTTCTTCGAAAAGTATCAAGTAATATCGTAGATTCGAACTTAAAATGCAAGCTGCACAACTTAACTGCACATAGTTTCTGCCAGAATCCTTCATTGTATTGCTGCATTCCCAAAAATGTAATCTGTAATAATGCACAAAATATAGTGAAATTATTTGATTCCCGCAGATGAAACAAAGTCATACTTAAAGATAATAGCACATTATAAATTCATTTTTTCTTATTCTGGATTCAACAGCTGTTACTAAATTAAGTTTTATTGCATACCACTGGACAAAACTAGTTCATATTTTTTACTGAAGAAAATGTTACCACAGCCGAATAAAAAATATACTATTAAATACTACCTCAAGTAGCTGCTTGCCACAGAGGTCTGACACGAGCCTATCAGTTTATACGCCATAGAGACAAAATACTATTTATAAACACATTACATGCCACATATTATACATACATGTCATACACATTTTTGTTCTTTCATTACCATTATAAAATGTAAAAGAAAAACTATTCGAATGGCTAACAGATATCCATTGTATGATGTACAATGGTACCTTCACACCCAAAAGCGTAATGTAGATTTTTACTAAAGACTTAAGATTTTATTAAATATATATTACCTTTGACTATTTTTCGGAAATTTATCAATCGCAATTGCTTTTTGCAACCTGCAGCAACGAGTAATCTTTTTCTTCATCTCCATCTGAAAGCACACTATGCGTGCTTTCTCAACTCGTAGCTCTAGCTGCGACAACGGCTCGGGTTCAAATGGGCAGTTAGGCTCTCCCCCAGTGAGGGCGCCAATTTCACCCTTCGATAGCCTCGCATTTTTTCTAACTAATCTGTAAGTAATCGCATGCTTACGAGTAGGAGCAATATGGCGACACTCAATTACAATTTTCAAGCAATAGGGCACCTCCACCTCTTCCTGTCTCAATTGGCTCAAACACAACTTTGAACAAGTTGCCCTAAAGTGTCATGGATGCCGAATTTCCTGAAATCACGTATATAGGACCACTGATATTAGCAATCTATGTATTCTAGGTCATTGAATATGATACAATTTTATTGGTGTATTATATTACATGTAAAGTGATTTACCTTTAAAAATAGAGAGTGTAGTAATATTTGAATAGTTGTGGGAAAAATGCAAATAGTATTTCATTAGTAATTATACAACATAAAAGTATTCACCTTTTGATTCTTAAATCTAAAAAGTTGCATTTCCCACACCTTTCTCAGAAAAGTGGGTAGATCATTGCTGTCGGTGGAATAGCCCTTAAAAACCACCACTAATACTGGGCAACAAATTTTCATAAAAATCATGCCTCTGAGATAAAAGTAGCCATTTCTTAAGGATTTCAAGGTGCTGAACACTAATATGACAATGAAAATGCAAAATTGGCTACGATTTTTGAGAAATCCACAATAGTTTCTTATAGAGTAATACGTACATATGACATGTATCGGTAAAACTCTACTTCCGACGTCGCTTTTCCAGTCGATTATACAGCTGCTCAGGATCATATCTGGCTAGTGTCCAATTGTAGTCAGCCAACATTGAAGTGGACCTGTTTCCTTGATATCGTTTCGCCATCGTTGCGATGTGCTGGTGAAAATTGCACTGTGCTCATCACTAACAATGTCGCTGTTGTTCGGGAAGAAATCTAAGTGGGAATGGAGAAAATGGATCTTTAAGAACATGTTGCAGCCAAGTTTGTTATAGAGAGACATGTTCTTAACCAGCTTCTTGTAGTTGTCTGCCTTGACATTCCCGAGGAATTTAGTTGACACCAGACGAAACGTGTCCCAAGCCTTCTCGTCACCCTGAAGCAGGTTGTCCAGCATCTGGTCTTTGAACAGCTCGCAGATCTGAGGACATACAAAAATGCCCTCTTCAATTTTTGCTTCGCTGAGTCAAGGGAATTTGTCAGACAATTACTTGAAAGCTGATGCAGTCGGGTCCATGGCTTTTATAAAGTTTTTCATCACACAGAGTTTGATGTGTAGGGACGATAGCAGGATTTTGAGCATTTCTGCCAGTTCCACATTCTTCTCTTTTCTGCCCATTCCACATTCTTCTTTCCAATCTTCAGAGATTTCCTCTGAGGCCAGCTCCTCTTCACGTAGTGCGAAGTCTTTGCTCTACTGTCCCATTCACATAAGAACAGCAGTACTTCGTACATCCCAGCTGCAGACCCACCAACAGAGCCACTACCTTCAAGTCACAACAGAGAAGACAGCCATACTTGCTGTATTGGAGACAGTTCAACAACTGTTTTAGGTTGTCGTAGGTTTCTTTCATGTAGACAGCATGTCCAACTGGAATGGATGGAAGTCGATTTCCATTATGCAGCAACACTACCTTGAGACTCAATTTCGACATACTAGGAATAGTCGCCATTTTTGAAGGTCATGTTTGATTCCGAGGGCATTTATCAGGCTATCTACATCGGAGCAGAACACAAGTCAGAAGTGAGGCGCAAACTGCTCATGACGAGTTTGAAACGAAGTCACCTGGACATTTTCCTTGAGAAGATTCCGTTGTTTAAGTCTTGATCCAAGTAACTCTGCTTTCGCCTTGGTCAGCTTCAGATCGCGAACAAGATCGTCCATGACAGATGTATGGATCATCATTAGACACCGAAGGTTGTGGAGAACCTGACGTTGGTTCACCTCCCTCCTCATCGTCTGAATCAATGGAATATTCTTTTAGGGGTTCAGGAAGGCCTTTGCCATGCGGAACTAGTCAGAGAGCAGATTGTATATTGAGTACGTTATTGTCCACTTCTTTTTCCTTGTGATGCCTCCAGAAACAGGTGAAGCCATGCAGAAGTAGCAGTCATTTGCATGATTGCTTGGCTCTCTCTAACCCATAAGAACAGCAAACGGCATTGCCATTATTTCGCCTTTCAGCCACTTCGGAAGATTTCTTGCACACATACTGCAGCATATGTGTGGGACCCAGGCCTTGTCCTCGTCCCCGATCTTGCACCCAAAATAAAACTCATACGCCTGTTTCACAATTGGAGTGATGGCCTATTTCTGACTTGCAAACGTCACTTCCCTGAAAATGTATCTGCACTATTAACACAGTTACGAGTTATCATTACTGCTGGATTAAAACTGCAAGGATCACTTGTGTTGTACTTATGACTCAGGGGTAAATGGGAGTTGTTCAAAAGACTTGATCACCCTACGAGATGTCACTTACAAATAATGATTGCATCGTCTTTTGTCCGCTATCATAAAGCTGCGATGTCGTGACTCAACTACATTGCATCAGACAATGATCAATACCTCAGGGGGTTGTGTGCATGGCGGGCTGATGCAATACAACGCAATATGTTGCAATCTGGAGTTTAAAATACAGCATTGCAAAATGGTTACCTATGTACTCAATGCAGCCTGAGTCATTTATACATGACCATCTCTGTCTCTACTAAACAAGAACCAATCGAAAATTTTATTGTCATTTTCGTGTTCAGCATCTCAAAATTAGTAAAGATTAGCTATTTTCATTTCAAAGCCATTTTGTGTGTTGCCCAGTGTAATTTTTAAAATTTCTTTTCTCTATATATTATTTGTAAAACTTAATAACAGCTCTGCCGTTTCATATTTAGTGATCTGTAAATATATATATATACTAAAACTGCTAAGTGTTTGAAAAATACAAATTATATTTCATCAGCATCAATCAAATTAAAAAAGAGTTTTCTAATTATCATTTTCATTGTTTCCAATGGAAATTTCACATTGGCATTCACATTCCACCACCAAAATTTCATATTTCTATCATTAATACATTTTTGCAATATTCGTTTGAAATTTTGGAATTTTCAATCCTTTTCACTGCTAGAGGACAGAATTATAGTGTTCAAAGGATTCCGAAAGTGCGAATCATAATATTTTATCAATTCCTTTCTAACTCTAAAAAGATATTTTCATTTATGTCTAAATACAAACAATTATCTGCTAAGTCAAAAAATAATGTTTTCCCACCCCCTGTGGGTCTAAGTGTTCAATTCATTGTTGCCAATGGAAACATCATATCGTTCACATTCCACCAGCAAAATTTAAAATTTGTAGCTTAAATACGTCCGTTTGCATTATTTGTTTGGAATTTGCAAATTTTTCCACCGTTAGAGGGCGTAATCATAGTTTTCGGAAGTTTTAAAAAGTGTGAATTATGATATTTTATCAATTCCTATATAACCCAAAAAGAATTTTTCATTTATCTTTAGAAACAATTTTCTGCTAAATCTTAAAAGGTGTGTTTTCCCACCTCCTCTGGGTCTAAGAGGTCAACTCATTGCTGGCAATGAAAATTTCGCAACTTTCACAGTCCACCACCAAAATTTCTAGCATAAATACATCGTTTGCAATATTCATTTGGCGTTTTCAAACTTTTCCACCGCTAGAGGGCGTAATTATAGTTTTAGAAAGATTTGAGAAGTGCGTATCGTAATATTTCATCAATACCTATCCAACACAGAAATAATTTTTAATTTATCTCTGTAAACAAAAAGTTCCATGTCTACAGACAGAAGACAAAGCGAAACTTTATCTCATTTTCAAGAAAACGAGATAAAAATTTAAGTTTTCATTGTCGATACTTCCCCACCTGCCTAAAATCTTTATTCGAGTGTCCTAGACACATTTTTTACACTTTGAGGCTATTTTGAGATTTTTTTACTTATTTTTATTTTACTCTTTCTGGGGGGGGGGAGCATGGAATTCATGTATTTTGCCGTATTTCTAATTCAAATATCCTATTTACATCACTGATTATTATTATTGTCCAAAATAAAATCATTCTCCTATGAGGGCCTGAGATGCTACAGCTCCCCTTTCCAGTCTGCACCTGCATATACCATGCAAAAGATGTCACAAATATATGCAAGAGAAGTGAAACTTTTTTCTTCATGTAACTGTCCATAGCCGTCCCATGGTCGAGTGGTTAGCGCGCTTGGCTGTTGATCTAAGGGACCTGAGTTCGAGCCCCGGCGTAAGGATGTATATGTGTCGTTTTTCTGCCATCCTCACAGATCTTCTACTGTGGCATATAAACTGACAGACACCTGTCAGACCTCTGTGGCAAGCAGCTGCTTGAGGGGGTATTTATTTATATTTATAACTGTCCATGCTGGAAAAGGGTAACATTTATTGGGTTCAAATTATCATTTGCAAACCATCAGTTCAGAGAGCAACAAAACTGATGCTCATCAGTGGACTGGATTTTGGTGCAACAATAACAGTAACTCGACGCAGGAGGAAAATGACTTAATTAGGAAAATGACTTAATTAGGCCACTGAATGATACCATTACATAATCATGTAATATATCTGGAACAGATTTCGGGTCAAAATATATACGTTCGTTTCAATTACTTTTCTAAAAGCATAGCAGGTAAAGGTAATTTCGAAGTTTACAGCAAAAATGAAATGCATTTAATTATCAGTAAGAAATCGTAGCAATTGATATATATTCCGAATAATGCCATTAAATGAAAACCAAAGTTGAGATAATTTATAAGATTTTACAGTATCTTACTAAACCATTAGAGAATTTCCGTCTTATGTTAAAGTAAAACCAAATTCAAATCTCATTAATGTTTTAAATAACTTTCAGATGCAAAAATATGACTAAAGATAAAGTTCTCCATCAGATCAAATTTGGGTTGGGTTGTTTTACCTCTGAGCGGCACTTTTTTGCACACCATGGGCTAAATGGCTAGGTCACATGGACCCCGAAGGCTCAGAGAAGGTTGGGGACCTACTGGAACAGCTGTTGGGAGACAGATGGTAGCCTCCCGTCAAGGCCATCCAGCGTGTTCTTTAACGTGCACAGGGTATGGCTCTCCCGCACACGGGGCCACGGCTTAACGTCCCATCCGACGGACGGCGGCCTTTCCAAGCCCATCGGTGTCCCCTACTGACCGTGGGCAGGGCGGGGAATTTTTGCGGAGATAAATCTCAACGCTGACCCAGCTGGGACTCGAACCTGGGAACTACAGATTACGAGCCTGGCGCGCTACCGACTGAGCCACCCCCCGCCCCGATCAAATTTGGACTTCTAACAATATTCACTTAGTGTGAAAGTACCGCCGAATATTGAAGAACAACAGCCTCGACCCAAAGTACACTACAGGAAATAAAAAATGCAGCACTTTCAAGAAGTTATGCAAATGTGATGAAATTTAGGGAATGCATGGAAACGATTAAGTTTGCAGGACGATCGAAACGATTGGACAGGCGTGAGCTGACGTCCAGGTGCGGAGCAGTCAAACACAGATAAAGGAAACCAAAGCTCACTAGTTGGCAAAACGTTGTGAAAATTGTTCTAAACCACTAAAGATGCCCTTACGCAGACGTCACTGCCGTTCCAACAGTTAATAGACGTTGAGCGTGGAAGAATCATCGGTCTTAGAGAAGCTGGTTTGTCGTACAGAGATGTGGCCAACCTTGTTGGGTTCAAGAAGGATCTGGTACATGCCAACAAGGATCAAGAAGACGACATATGACCATGGAGCGACAGGACCGCCATTTGCAATGCATGACAGATTCGCGATTACAATGCAACTGCAAAGGGACTGGCAACAGGTAACACATTGAATACCTACCAAGCGGACGGTAAACAACAGACTTTTACAGTTTTCATTGCGAGCCTATCGTCCGGCACGGTATTTGCCCCTCACATCTGCTAACATGCAAGCACGTCTTCAGTGGTGTCGCCTCAGACAGAACTGGAACGAACAAAAGTGGAGTATCGTAGTGTTTAGTGACGAATCTCGCTTTTGTCTTGGTCAGCGCGACGGCAAACATGTTCG
The DNA here is from genome assembly GCA_038380435.1 of Ryuthela nishihirai. Taxonomy (NCBI): domain Eukaryota; kingdom Metazoa; phylum Arthropoda; class Arachnida; order Araneae; family Heptathelidae; genus Ryuthela; species Ryuthela nishihirai. The sequence goes on along the minus strand of JAWZYU010001166.1, from coordinate 13,112 downwards.
CCATCATCCAGGAGAAAGGAAAGCCACCCAGTGCCTGCAACATCGTCACACAGCTCCAGCACCTGGTGTCTTGTTGTGAGGTGCCATTAATCGGACATCTCTGACAGAACTGTTCATCATAATGTAATCTGCAACTACCCAACGATATGTTACCAATATTTTGCAGCCACTGGCTGTCCCATTTGTTTAGCAACATGGAACCTTTTACCAACAAGATAACGCCCATCCTCACACAATCTGCAGTATCTACACAAGCAAAACATTCAGGTACTATCATGGCCAGCACGTTCGCTAGACCTTTCACCTATTGAACACGTCTGGGACTTGGATTGACAGCTACACCACCCCCATAGAGGTGCGCCAACCACTGTCTCTGAAATGGAACAGCGACTTCGTGCTATTTGGCGTTCTATCCCTCAGGAGGACAGTACAGAGTTGTATAATAGCCTTTCCTGCAGTGTTCATGAATGCATTGCTGCACGGGACGGTTCAACATCATACTAATAGGCTACTTTACTGGGTAGGTAAAGTGGTCATTTTTCATATTTTTGATAATCGCATATCTCAGTGTATACTAACAGCTGACTTGGTGATCAAGCACCTCTTACCCACACAAAATTTTGAACTATATAAATCTGAGAGAAAAATATACAATTGATAGGGTGAAAAAAATATAAATATAAATAAAAAAATAAATACCCCCTCAAGCAGCTGCTTGCCACAGAGGTCTGACAGACCTGAGCCTATCAGTTTATATGCCACAGTAGGAGATCTGAGAGGATGGCAGGACACAACAAACTAAAGTCTATCTAACAAGTTAGTTTCAGAAAGGAAAAGAAAGAGTTCTTGTAGGCGTTTTATTTGAGTTTGAGAGGTTGGAATGGCAAGTAGGTTTGGCAAAGTAAAATCAGTAAGTGAGAGTTTTTTTAATTTATTAAATAGTATATCTCTTTCATGTGTGAATTTTGAGCAGTTTAAGATGACATGTTGAATGGTTTCAGGAACTTTGCAAGTTGAGCATTTGTTTGTAGTTGCTTTTTTTATTATGTTTAGATAAAAATTTAGGCCAACAAAGCCAATTCTTAGGCGATAGAAAGTTGAGGTCAGTTTTCAGGGCAGTTTTATATTAGCTAATGTTGTGATTTCTGGTTGTAAGAAGAATCTATGGAGACTGAAGATGGGACCATTTACCAGGAAAAAACTTTTTAGTGATATAATTTCAAAGTTTTTCGTTTCATTTTTGAAGTTTACAAAGAAGTGATGTGTTGGGGTAATGGTAGAGAGGGAGAGACCTTTTTTTGCATAGTAATCAACCCAATAGTTGCCCTCTATTCCACAGTGGCTTGGAATCCATTGTAGTGTTATTGAGTTTTGCTTTAAAATGTTTCGTGTTAATAGGTAGTAAAAATTGGTAAGTAAGACAGGGTAGCAGGTGTAATAGTAGTCTTGTTTTAGAATTTGGTTGGGTTGGGTTGTTTTACCTCTGAGCGGCACTTTTTTTCACACCATGGGCTAAATGGCCAGGTCACATGGACCCCGAAGGCTCAGAGAAGGTTGGGGGAGGGGACCCACTGGAACAGCTGTTGAGAGACAGATGGTAGTCTCCCGTCAAGGCCATCCAGCGTGTTCTTTAACGTGCACAGGGTATGGCTCTCCCGCACACGGGGCCACGGCTTAACGTCCCATCCGACGGACAGCGTCCTTTAGAGTTTGGAGGGCTGATTTAGAGTCAGAGTAGAGAATGACATTTGTGTGTGTGAGGTTGTCATTTATCCATTTGATGGCGAATATAATAGCATAGAGTTCAGAATGGAGGATATGAGTGAGAGAGTCCAATCTGAAGTTTGAAAAGATTTTTTTTTGGGGGGGGGAATAAAAAGCAGCAGATGATGATTTGGTAGTTGGGTCATAGGAGCCATCAGTATAGATTGGAAAGTAGTTTTTATAATGGGTAGGACAATAAGAGTCAGTTAGGTATTTTTGACATGAAGATGAGAGGGAAGATTTTGATATTAAATTAGGGATGGTATCATGTATGACTGGTTGACTGAATGACCAGTAGGGTTCATTAAAAAAATACATCTCCTTTGTTGTGAATTGTACAGATGGTATAGAAAATAGGTAAGTGTTGAAGACATTGTTTATATGGGGCTTTAATTTGTTATTTAAGAGGGAGGTTAGAATTGGGTGATTATAATGTTTTAAGTTGAGTCGCATTATTAATTTTAATAGCAAGGATTGAGTTCTGATTTGGAATGCAGGAATAGAGGTTTCAGCCAGAAGTGCTAAAGAGGGTGAGTGTTTATAAAGTCCAAGAATGAGTTTGATAAATTTATTTTGAATTATCCTGTCAGTTTATACACCATAGTAGATCTGTGAGCATAGGGGACCTCAGCAGGAAAAAAACACAAACATTCATGCCTTACCTGGGGCTTTAACCCAGGTCCTGTTGATCAGTAGACAATCATGCTAATCACATCACCTGACCACAGGGCAGCTGAATAGAGCAGGCTACCCTTGAAATAATACTGAATAAAATCGCCTTTAAAATAATATGTCTCTAAAATTTCCTGTACATTAGCATTAATGTAACTCCCTGACATGTATAAATTATAATCAAATCAAAGTATGCTGCCCCAAGCGATAACTCGGAATACTCAGGATGTACCCAGAGGGAGGACCAGGGAGACAAGACATCCCTCCTGAAAATCCTATTGTCTAATTCAAAATATCAGATTACAGTCTACCTGCTTTGAAATCCAAATCAGTTGTCTTTGTATAATTTTATTTTCGACCCATATTATATGGGCCAACACTAAAAATAGATTTAAAAAAAAACTATAAAATCTTATTTCATATAGAATATCATTTGAATCTTTTCTGTTCTGTGGAATATTTTAATAATTGGGAAACCCTGCTCAAGTCATTCTCAGAACTCCCTCCCTGAAACTAAATTCTCGAACCTTCCTCGAAACTAAATTCTCGCAGCGACCCCAACCCCCGAAACTAAATCCTGGATACATCCTTGCTTCTGTTGGTGGAATAGTCCTGAAAAACAACACTAGTAATCATTAAAAAATTTCCATACGTCGATGAAAAAACAAAGAATAACCTATATCAATCCATTTAGTTGGGTTGGGTTGTTTTACCACTGAGTGGCACTTCTTTCCACACAATGGGCTAAATGATTAGGTCACAAGAACCCCGAGGGATCAGAAAATGTTAGGAGAGTGGATCCACCAGAAAACTGTTAGAAGACAGAGGGGTCCATTCGGCATGTTCTTTAATGTGCACAGAATATGGCTCTCCGGCTCATGGGGCCATGACTTTAAGTCCCATCTGATGGATGGCAGCGTTTCCAAGCCCATCAGTGACCCTTACTGACCAAGGGCAGGCAGGGAGTTTTATGGAGATAAATCTCAATGCTGGCCAGGCGAACCCATTTAGTGAAATAAAACTATTTTCCAAAGCTCAAGCAATAATCCAATTTTTTCATATTTTGAATGATTTTACACAACAAGCTGTTATTATAAAGCTCTAGATGCTCGAATTCTTTACATACTGAGCAGATTTTTGTTGAAAATCCAAATCTCGATAAATTTCAGGAATTTTTAAATTTATTTTGCAGGTTTTTCATAAAAAGCTTATTCAAAAAGTCATTTTAAAAGTAGCTTCGAACTCATCCTTTTCTATGTATGAATAAAAAATTTTCTAAACTTGTTTGGTGAGCTTTGTATCATTAACATTTTGTAAGATGCTACATTGATGCGTATAAGTTCTACATTAGCAAACATGAGCAAGGTTCTAAGCTTTATTAATATTTCACAGCCACTTTCAAAATTGCTAAACAAAATATGCGATGATTAAAATTATGCAAAATAAGAGTGTTTCGTTTAGTTCATGAAAAATATTTAACTACAGATGTCAATATGCGATTTACATGAACATATAGTGCTCTGAAACTTCTCTTTCGTTTCTATTGGCTATATTGCTCGGAAAAACGTCAAAACTGAAAGTTACATGATGAAAGTGATCTTTGAGCAAGCTGAAGATAAATATTAAAATGTAATATTTTCGCAATAAAATAAAATTTGTAACAACAGAATGCATAAAATTATTTAAATTGCAATAAAGAATGAAATACTATTTTGTATTCTATATGTTACTTAACGCAATTTGTATCTAAAATGCTGAACAGCTGCTAACATGTGTTTGAGCTGCTAACTGCATCCAATAGCTCAATCCCATTCTTCATATCTCCATGGTTACACGTTCATATCATACTATGTTTCTCATCAAACCTATTCTATTACCAGTATCGTCAAAAGGTTAGATGGTGGCACGAGTGGCATAACGGAACGTAAGTAAAAAAAAGAGCCGTATGTCTTTTCAGGGTGTTATTGGATTGTTTTGCGTGGCCTGGTTTTTGAATTTATTTTTAAGTTTAAAGTTAAGTTTTTAAGGGTGGTAAACGATTTTCTTAGTTCAATACGTTTATTATTTATATGTTAAGTAAGAAATGTGAGATAATGAGATTTATAATTTGTACGTCTCTGCTTTTGCTTTGGTGTTCTTTAATCGTATTTAATCTTTGGGGGCTACTTTGATATTTGTTTTTTGCCCATGCATTGTTGAAATTAGTTTGTTTCCTACGAGATTTTTTTAGTTTTTTTTTTACAATGCTGATCAATGGTACATTGTTTACGATATTCGAGCTTTTTAGGTTAGTTCTGATTATATTATTTAGTTCTGGGGGCTTTTATGTGATGCGAATTGGCATTGAATTGTTTACGAATTTTCTTGTTTTTACGTTTGCTGTCCTTGATGGGATTATTTAGTTTTGGGGTTTTTTTTCATAATACAAATCGGCAGGGTCCGATTTGCGAGCATGCACCACATGCCGGCGGCCAAACAAACCGGCAACTGGCTAGTCAAATTAAAAACACACTTTGAAGGAAAACAATGCATTTTTGTGTAAAAACTTCACAACTTAAATTGCATTTTTGTATTAAAATATATTATTTTCCGGCTTATAAGAATTTTTTGGGAACTTTTAGTTCGTTAATAGCAATTTTTTTAATTTTCGTCTTCATAAAACATACACACATTTTAAATTTTATTTCAACAACAAACAGTGCAACCCAGAGTTTTCTTCCGACTAGCATTCAGAAAAAGTTACCCTTTCAGCATTTAAAGTATGGGGATATGGAGACGTGATGGCCATAAAGGCGCTGCAAAAAGGGAAAAACAAAGAAAATCGGAGGCGACATGATAAACCCTGTAGAAAAACAACTACGACAGTCCCAATATGTGAAAATGTGGGAAAAAGCAGTCAGCTTTCATGGATTTAAAATCACAGATATGTTACAATTACTCCTCGCGAATCATTTAAACATACGGAGAATGATTGGCTACATGGACAAGTGATTTATTAGATCATTTTATGGCAACATGCAACTACAATGTTGTTTGAGGAACACATCTTTGCCTGAAGGTGTCCACAACAGACTTTCTAGCTCGGTTGGCTGCCATTAGCAGACCAGCAACTTGGGGCAGAGGTATCCAACTGTTATATATGATGCCACCCCATACCATTGTACCAAGGTGGGAAGCCATATGATGGCTAATTGAATAGTCTTCCTCATGTCATTGACAATAGCGATGGCATGCTGAAACAGAATCAGGACTTGTCTGTGACCAACACTCTCCTCTCTTCCGTAGTCCAATGTTGCCTCTCTTGAAACCAGTGGAGATGGCATACCAGTGATGTGGCTGCAATGACAGATGCTGGACTGGACGTCTCACCCTAATTGCTGTATCATGCAAACATTGTCTAATAGTTTGTGTGGAGACCACAGTACCCGTAGTAATCCGCATATCACTCTGCAGTACAGTTCCTGTGGTGAAAGCATCACAAACGGACCTCCTACAGAGCATGCAATCTTCATCTCCTGTGATGCAGTGTTCTGATCCCATACCTGTCCTTTGTGTCATTTGGAGCTCTGTGATGTTGTGTGAGATGCACCGTTGCACTTGTGCTCACATTGCACCTCATGCATGTGGCGATTGTTCGAAGGCTCAATCTGAGCTCTGGCATATGAACAATTCACTGTCTCTTAGAAGCCGTCAATTACATATAATGGTCCCACTGATGTCTCCAAGGCATGTTCCGAACATTTTTGCAGCATGTACTCCCACCTCCCCTTCGGTCATTTTATGATATGAGCTCATGGCCGCCTGGTATTTATCCACAGCTTGGCTGTGTGACAGGTGTCCATTCGTTGTGGAACTTCTCTATTTGCAACAACTACAGCAAAGTAAAGAAACTAAAATAAATTAAAAAATTAAAAAATACTTATTTTCCTGTAGGGCCCTAAAAAGTAGAAAATAAACCTAAAGCGATGGTACAATCAGTCACTGAGTTCGTATTCACTCAAAGGAAGATAGGACGCTGGCAATCTGGTTGAGTAGATGAACAGCTGCCCATCTTCTTTTGAAATGAATACGAACTCAGTGACTGATTGCACCATCGATACGTTTTAGGATTATTTTCTATTCTTAGGGCCCTAAAAGAAGTTGGGTATTTTTTAATTTTTCAATGTATATTTTTTTTTGCTATTCAAAACGCTAACTTCGAAAGATTTAATGATATATAACTCATAAACATCGATTACATTTTTTCTCCCTCTTTGAGTCACGCTTGAGGTAGCCCGTGACATTGGAGACATCACAAGCTTTAATTTGAGATACGACTCATTAAAATCGAACCCCGCAAAAAATAATATAATGGGGGAAAATTTGGAAATAGTTTATAACCATCACTTTACGAGCTTTCATTTGACACCTAACTCATAATGACTTTCCATTTTCCCATTTTTTGGGGGGGAAGAAAGCTCGTGGCTAAATGTTTTTTTTAGCCTCCGACCCTCCCCGTGTCAGAAGCTATCATTTGACACATAACTTGTTCCTTTCAGCATTCGAGTTCAGGAGATGTAGGGAACAATCATTTTTATATCTTCCCCTTTTTTAGGGGGAAGAAAGTGTGGGGGATCAATTTTTCATAACCTGCGACGTTCCCCGCATCAGAAGCTTTCATACGACGAATAACTTGTTACTTTTGGCATTCGTGTTCTGGAGATATAGCAGAAGTTTTTTAGAAAATCAATTTTTTATGCCCTACGACACTCCCCATGTCACAAGCTTTCATTTGAGACATTGCTTGTTACTTTCTGCACTCACATTAAAAAAAAAAGTACTCATTTACTTTTGTAATTTCTGTTAATCAATGAATCATTTCTATTAATCAATTCAATCATTAGGACTCTTGATAAATCTCACCAAATGTAGCATTCTAATTTAAAAGTGTGCTGTTTATTTTACTGTGTTGTGTCGACATCTACAACATTTTTTCTTTTCTACACACGTTTCATGTTTACTAACCATCGACCTAATAATGGATGGTTAATAGGAAATCATTAATTCAATTTAGGATTATTTGTGATATAAATTAAAACTTAAAAAAAATTGCTATAATATGTGTATTTATCATTGACTAACACTAATCATGACGTATAAATTAATTTGATTTAAAAGAAAAGATTAAATAAACTTATTTGAAGAAATGAAGAGATTAATCTTTGTTAAAACGATTTGGTATCAAATAACTGAACATGTTTGAACCATGTTATATAATCATTATACAAAATAGGTTTAACTACGTTGAAAATACATTACAAGCGCCCTTTCTTTCCAATGTGCTCCGCTCCGTTGTTGTCCATCAGTGTGAGCATATATAGAGTGGCAATAAAAGACTCCGTGTTACCAAGTCATTTTAATGCCGCTTAGTGGTCATTTTAATGCCTCCAAGTCATTTTAATACCTCCTAGAACGAACAAAGCCCACTAACCTATTTTTGACGTCACACACACTAGGTTATCTCTGCGTTTGTTCGCTGCTGTTTATTTATTGAAAGCGAAATTATCGCCCATGGTTTCAAATGAATCATTTTTTAACGCAGATGCAATTTATTAATCTTTGAATGAAAATAATTCCTCGACAAAAATGTAAAAAACGGAAAATATATCTGCCGAATTTTGCACTAAAGTAAAACAAACGTAATTAAAATTCAATGGCTGCATCCTTTCTGATAGCAATTTCAAAAAACAATAAGGAACTTTTGGAATATTCTGATGTGGACAGTAGTTATTCAAATTTCCTCTTATAATAACGTTTTTTCATTGAAAACAAATAAAATCTGAGGTAAAAACAACGTATCTTTCACGATTTTAAACAAACAAAAATTATAATAGTGTAAAAATTATCAACTATTGCAAGTTTAAGTAATTTTTCATACACATTTACACAAAAAATAATCAGCGCGATTAACAACTATACCTGGAAAAGAAATACATAAAACTAGCAAAATGAGTGATTCATTTATAACATATATGCTAAATCTCATTGAAGAAATTCATAAAGTTTCTAAAGGTGAGGAGGTGAATATTAAAATTTGCAAAATATTTAGAAGTAAATCATGGAACGATATATGCTAAACCAATTGAAGAAATGCATAAATCTACCAGAGGGTGAGGGAAAAAATATTGAGAATTTCGCAAAACTAGGAGTAAATAAATTAATTCATACATAGTAAACTAACTGAAGAAATATATAAATCTCCCAAAAAGAAGAGGAAAAATACTAAATATTGCACAAAATTGGGAGTGATTCAATTAATTTATATATATATAATAAACCTAATGCAGAAATCTTTTAAAGTTGAGGAAATATTCGCATAATATTAGCCAGAGTGATTTAATGAAATCATATACTAATTCAAATGAAGAAATGTTTAAAACTCCTAAAGTTGAAGGAAGAAATATAAAAGAAATAGAAAATTAACAGGGTAATGATTGAGTTATGTCATGCATATATATATTCAAATAACTTTAAAATACACATTAACTTTTCTATGAGTGATGGAAATAAAAGTTAGTAAATAAAACACAAAATGGGAAAATTCAGTAATACATTTTTATCACATACTTTGAACTAGATGAAGAAATACAGGATGTTTATAAAGTAACTATCCATTTCTGTGAACAAACCTTTTAATTAATCTTTTTGTGTTACAAATGAATCAAACATGAAAACAACAAAAAAGTAATATGATTCAACATGACCCCCTTGCATGTCAACACACAAATCCCAACGTTCAGTGGTAGCATGGTAAACCCTTTCCAAGATATCAGATGTAATCTTAGCCATTGCAGCTGTGATCTGCTCCTTCAGTTGATTAATGCTGTTAATCTTCACCTTGTACACCTCTGATTTGATATAACCCCAAACAAAAAGTCTAAAGGTGTGAGGTCAGGAGACCTTGGAGCACAAAATCTGACGTAACCTCTTCCAATCCACCTACCCAGAAAGGTTTCATGTCACGGACAATTTTTGCAAAATGGGGTGATGCCCCATCTTGTTGGAAGACAACAGTGTTGATAATTCCATCAGACAAAAGTTGCGACACCAAAAAGATCTCCAGCATATCCCGGTAAATGTAACCAGTAATTGTGTTCTCAGAAAAACAGAAATGGCCATACATCTTGGTCTTTGTGATGCCCAACCAAACATTAACCTTTGGAGAATCCCTGACCCACTCCAAACTTTGATGGGGATGTGCGTCAGTCCAAATCCTGCAATTGTGCCTATTGACAGGTCCACATGTGTGAAACGTCGCCTCATCACTGAACAAAATGTTATTCATGGGATCTTCTCATTCCATGGCTACCAAAAGATCACTTCATATGGCCGCCCGAGCTGCCTAGTCCTCCTCGTTTTGCTTATGAAGCATCTGTGGATGATAACACCGTTTTTTCAATGTGAAATGTAGGGTTTTCCAAACAACCGTTTGTGTTACACCAAGCTTCCTGCTTACTCTCCTTGTTGATGCACGAGGGCTACGATTGATTGCATCCTCGATGCGTTCCAAAGTTTCTGGTGATATTGTAGATCGAGCAGAAACGTTTCTCATCATGAACACTTCCTTTCCTCCGAAATTTGTTCACCAGGGATCTGATTGCGGCCCTTGTTGGCAGTGGTTTATGGAATTTACGAGTGAACTCTTGTCTCACCCTTTCGAAGGACACACATCGCAGACGTGACTCAACTACTGCTATTCTTTGTTCAGTTGTCAGCATGATTCACGAAACCTGGAACAGAAAATGATCAGTCATCATTTTTAGGAAATTGGATAGTTACTTTATAAACACTCTGTATATGTGCTTTCCTAGAAATGAGAAATGGTGTAATTATATATATATATGACAGAGAGTGGACAAGATTCGTGATTCAATTAAATCATATGAACAAACTAATTGTTGACATATCCAGAAAACATAACATAAAAGCTGTAGAGTAATAGTGATTCGAAAAATGGTATACATTAACACATAGACTACCAGGATATGTCAATAAACAAGCATAGAAGGTACCTAAAAACAGCGATTCAGATAAATAATGGGGACTATGATGCCCCTCTCTAATTTAAAAAGGTACATAACACCTAAAGTTTTTAAGAATAGTAATTTATATTAAGTGTATGTATTAAATTAATTAATGAAAAGTTATATATATACATAACTTTCTGGAGTAGTTGAGATATATTGTAAACACTAAACCAAGAAATGACACACATGCACATAGACCTCTAGGTAGTCAATAAGCAAAACATTTAGTACAGTGATTCAGATAAATAGCATAGAATAAGTGATAACAGAGAAATATCATATAACAGCTTACTCTGCAAAAAAAAGATAGGCAAAGATTCTCTGGCTCTTATATAAATTTCGTATCAAAGACGGAATGAAAAGGTAATTTCAAATTCACATTCAATATAAAAAAACATTCAGCCACTTACCAGAGAAACTTTTACCATTTTACCTAATTTATTTATATTTTAGATATTACATTCCTGTGAAAGTAATGCGGAATAATTATTATGCTATTGTTTGCAGTATGCAAATTAAAATAGTTACATGTAATATCATCAAAAAAAAGTAGTAGTTAAAACTCTGCATAACATTGTTTGATCCAAACTATATGGAGCAAAATATTTTATAAAATTAATTTTTAGGAACTTATCTTCAGAAACTTATTTACATAATTCTTATATCTGCATGTTATTCATAGTTTACGTTAGAAATACACCTAATGGACACTGATTTATCTTAACGGTATTTAGCTATTTAATGCTTTATGCTCCAAGATTATTTTATCCTTAGTTTAAAAACTAATTATAAATATATAATTATATATTATAATAATATATAATTATATATATATATATTAATATAATATTATATATGTTTATTTCTACAAATCATACGAAAACTCAGTGTTAACCTTTATCTACACTAACAAAGAATGGGTATCTGTGACATGTTCGCCTACTAGGACAGACATTGTGAAGCCGCCTACTAGGACAGCCATTGTTGTGACGTATTCTTTCAACCCTAGGTGGTATTGTTAGAGGGCACTCTCCATGATGTCACAACGGGGATAATGTGTTCCTCGGGGGATAGCTGAGCCAAAGGATTTACATAATCATCTGTTCTTTGGTGTGACTCTTTGTTCTTCCATGGTGTATGTTTTCCTTCTGTGAAGTATTTCAGGTAATTTTTATTTTTTATTCATACCCAACTGTGCAGTAGCAAAGTCCATGAATAATATTTCGAAGAATGAGGAAAGCAATATTTCACATTCATTGCCATAAGAAGAAAAAATAGTAAGAAGTGTATGATACAGTATCGGCGTCAACATAAATTCGATGTGCAGCATGCTAAGATATGCATTTTTGAGACTCCTGTTACGATCGTGATTTATGAAGCGAACTCTTAGGAATCCCTGATAAAAGTAAACTTAAAGGATAAATCTATTCCTTCTATAAACCTGCCGAACGAAAATCAGTCTTGGTTACGATGACCGCTTCTACTTGTACTAAACGATTGCTGTCTCAGAGGAAAAACGCAAAAAGTGTTCTGGTTGATACACGAGTAAAAAGAGGTTAGATTGGTAGGTGTTTTTGTGCTGATGCTGGTTTCACAGTTTGCGGAGAAGTTGTGCCAGTTTATGTGTGTTTTTGTTTTGTAAGCAGTAGGTTTAATGTCCTGTAAGGTGAAGAAGATTGGGTAGTGGTCACTAGCCCATGTAGAATGGTGTACTTGCCAGTTTATTATGGGTGATATGTCTGGTGTTGAGAGTGTGAGGTATAGAACTGACTAATATGGGGGCTTGGTGAAGGTGGGTGAACCATCATTGTGTATGGCCAATTTGTAGTGTTGTATGAAAGTTTCTATTGTGGTTCCTCTGTTGTTTGTGAAGTTGCTACCCCATAATGTGTTGTGGGCATTAAAGTCTCCTAGTATGATATTGGGTCCAGGAGAGAGTGAGAAAATGTGTGCAAAGTCTTTGATGATGGTGTTTGTTTTCATCTGTGTATTGTTATAGAAGTATGCATTGTAGACATTGAGTGTGGTATCATGTAGTTTAATGCTTATGCCTACAATGTCCATATAGGTGTATGTTTTTGAGTTTGGTATCAGACAATGGGGGAATTTTTTGTGTATTAAAGTGGTTGAGTTAGAATGTGGCCTTGTAGTGTTTGCTCTGTGTATAATGTAAGGTTTGAAGTTAAAGTTGTTTGGGATTCTCGTCTCATTTAGTGCCAATATAGGGATGATGTGGAGATTAGTGATCAATATAGGGATGATGTGGAGATTTGCGAGTGGTTTGAGTTCAAGGATTTTGTTAGGGAGGGATCTGCAATTCCATTGCATGCAAGTGCAGGGGGGGGGGGGGGGGTGAGGAGTGTATAGGGAGGAACTGCAGCAAGGGTGGAAGGGAGTGGGGGAAGTTAGTGTAACTGTTGGAGAAGGGCCACAATGGCCTGAATAGCTACGTTGAGTTACGGGGTTCTATTTTGTGGGGGAAGGAGGGCATCTATAAGAGCAACAATGAGTAGTAATAATTGTTGAGTGAGGTTTGGCTGATATGGAGGTGTAGAATGGCTCCTTGTTGCTGGTGTCCTCCTGGTCCTGGTTCTTCTGATGTAATTGGTT
>JAWZYU010001165.1:0-43000 GCA_038380435.1 Ryuthela nishihirai | reverse complement strand
GACATTTTAACGAAGAATGGCTAAGACATTTTAACGAAGAACGGCTAAGACATTTTAACGAAGAATGGCTGGGACATTTTAACGAAGAATGGCTGGGACATTTTAACGAAGAATGGCTAAGACATTTTAACGAAGAATGGCTAAGACAATTTAACGAAGAACGGCTAAGACATTTTAACGAAGAACGGCTAAGACATTTTAACGAAGAACGGCTATGACATTTTAACGAAGAATGGCTAAGACATTTTAACGAAGAATGGCTGGGACATTTTAACGAAGAACGGCTATGACATTTTAACGAAGAACGGCTATGACATTTTAACGAAGAATGGCTGAGACATTTTAACGAAGAACGGCTAAGACATTTTAACGAAGAATGGCTAAGACAATTTAACGAAGAATGGCTAAGACATTTTAACGAAGAATGCTAAGACAATTTAACGAAGAATGGCTAAGACATTTTAACGAAGAATGGCTAAGACATTTTAACGAAGAATGCTAAGACAATTTAACGAAGAATGGCTAAGACATTTTAACGAAGAATGGCTGAGACATTTTAACGAAGAATGGCTAAGACATTTTAACGAAGAATGGCTAAGACATTTTAACGAAGAATGGCTAAGACATTTTAACGAAGAATGGCTGAGACATTTTAACGAAGAATGGCTCACACATTTTAACGAAGAATGGCTAAGACATTTTAACGAAGAACGGCTAAGACATTTTAACGAAGAACGGCTATGACATTTTAACGAAGAACGGCTAAGACATTTTAACGAAGAATGGCTAAGACATTTTAACGAAGAATGGCTAAGACAATTTAACGAAGAATGGCTAAGACATTTTAACGAAGAACGGCTAAGACATTTTAACGAAGAACGGCTGGGACATTTTAACGAAGAATGGCTGGGACATTTTAACGAAGAATGGCTAAGACATTTTAACGAAGAACGGCTAAGACATTTTAACGAAGAACGGCTAAGACATTTTAACGAAGAACGGCTAAGACAATTTAACGAAAAACGGCTAAGACATTTTAACGAAGAACGGCTAAGACATTTTAACGAAGAACGGCTATGACATTTTAACGAAGAACGGCTAAGACATTTTAACGAAGAATGGCTGGGACATTTTAACGAAGAACGGCTATGACATTTTAACGAAGAACGGCTATGACATTTTAACGAAGAATGGCTGAGACATTTTAACGAAGAACGGCTAAGACATTTTAACGAAGAATGGCTAAGACAATTTAACGAAGAATGGCTAAGACATTTTAACGAAGAATGCTAAGACAATTTAACGAAGAATGGCTAAGACATTTTAACGAAGAATGGCTGAGACATTTTAACGAAGAATGGCTAAGACATTTTAACGAAGAATGGCTAAGACATTTTAACGAAGAATGGCTAAGACATTTTAACGAAGAATGGCTGGGACATTTTAACGAAGAACGGCTATGACATTTTAACGAAGAACGGCTATGACATTTTAACGAAGAACGGCTATGACATTTTAACGAAAAATGGCTGAGACATTTTAACGAAGAACGGCTAAGACATTTTAACGAAGAATGGCTAAGACAATTTAACGAAGAATGGCTAAGACATTTTAACGAAGAATGCTAAGACAATTTAACGAAGAATGGCTAAGACATTTTAACGAAGAATGGCTGAGACATTTTAACGAAGAATGGCTAAGACATTTTAACGAAGAACGGCTATGACATTTTAACGAAGAACGGCTAAGACATTTTAACGAAGAACGGCTGGGACATTTTAACGAAGAACGGCTATGACATTTTAACGAAGAACGGCTATGACATTTTAACGAAGAACGGCTAAGACATTTTAACGAAGAATGGCTAAGACAATTTAACGAAGAATGGCTAAGACATTTTAACGAAGAATGCTAAGACAATTTAACGAAGAATGGCTAAGACATTTTAACGAAGAATGGCTAAGACATTTTAACGAAGAATGGCTAAGACATTTTAACGAAGAATGGCTGAGACATTTTAACGAAGAATGGCTCAGACATTTTAACGAAGAATGCTAAGACAATTTAACGAAGAATGGCTAAGACATTTTAACGAAGAATGGCTGAGACATTTTAACGAAGAATGGCTAAGACATTTTAACGAAGAACGGCTATGACATTTTAACGAAGAACGGCTAAGACATTTTAACGAAGAACGGCTGGGACATTTTAACGAAGAACGGCTATGACATTTTAACGAAGAACGGCTATGACATTTTAACGAAGAACGGCTAAGACATTTTAACGAAGAACGGCTAAGACATTTTAACGAAGAACGGCTAAGACATTTTAACGAAGAATGGCTGAGACATTTTAACGAAGAACGGCTAAGACATTTTAACGAAGAACGGCTAAGACATTTTAACGAAGAACGGCTATGACATTTTAACGAAGAACGGCTATGACATTTTAACGAAGAACGGCTAAGACATTTTAACGAAGAATGGCTAAGACATTTTAACGAAGAATGGCTAAGACAATTTAACGAAGAATGGCTAAGACATTTTAACGAAGAATGGCTAAGACATTTTAACGAAGAACGGCTAAGACATTTTAATGAAGAACGGCTGAGACATTTTAACGAAGAACGGCTATGACATTTTAACGAAGAACGGCTATGACATTTTAACGAAGAATGGCTGAGACATTTTAACGAAGAACGGCTAAGACATTTTAACGAAGAACGGCTAAGACAATTTAACGAAGAATGGCTAAGACATTTTAACGAAGAATGCTAAGACAATTTAACGAAGAATGGCTAAGACATTTTAACGAAGAATGGCTGAGACATTTTAACGAAGAATGGCTAAGACATTTTAACGAAGAATGGCTAAGACATTTTAACGAAGAATGGCTAAGACATTTTAACGAAGAATGGCTGAGACATTTTAACGAAGAATGGCTCAGACATTTTAACGAAGAATGGCTAAGACATTTTAACGAAGAACGGCTAAGACATTTTAACGAAGAACGGCTATGACATTTTAACGAAGAATGGCTAAGACATTTTAAAGAAGAATGGCTAAGACAATTTAACGAAGAATGGCTAAGACATTTTAACGAAGAATGGCTAAGACATTTTAACGAAGAATGGCTAAGACATTTTAACGAAGAATGGCTAAGACATTTTAACGAAGAATGGCTAAGACATTTTAACGAAGAACGGCTGGGACATTTTAGCGAAGAACAGCTGGGACATTTTAACGAAGAATGGCTGGGACATTTTAACGAAGAATGGCTAAGACATTTTAACGAAGAATGGCTAAGACAATTTAACGAAGAACGGCTAAGACATTTTAACGAAGAACGGCTATGACATTTTAACGAAGAATGGCTAAGACATTTTAACGAAGAATGGCTGGGACATTTTAACGAAGAACGGCTATGACATTTTAACGAAGAACGGCTATGACATTTTAACGAAGAACGGCTAAGACATTTTAACGAAGAATGGCTAAGACAATTTAACGAAGAATGGCTAAGACATTTTAACGAAGAATGCTAAGACAATTTAACGAAGAATGGCTAAGACATTTTAACGAAGAATGGCTGAGACATTTTAACGAAGAATGGCTAAGACATTTTAACGAAGAATGGCTAAGACATTTTAACGAAGAATGGCTAAGACATTTTAACGAAGAATGGCTGAGACAATTTAACGAAGAATGGCTAAGACATTTTAACGAAAAATGCTAAGACAATTTAACGAAGAATGGCTAAGACGTTTTAACGAAGAATGGCTGAGACATTTTAACGAAGAATGGCTAAGACAATTTAACGAAGAATGGCTAAGACATTTTAACGAAGAATGGCTAAGACATTTTAACGAAGAACGGCTAAGACATTTTAACGAAGAATGGCTAAGACATTTTAACGAAGAACGGCTAAGACATTTTAACGAAGAATGGCTGAGACATTTTAACGAAGAACGGCTAAGACATTTTAACGAACAACGGCTAAGACATTTTAACGAAGAACGGCTATGACATTTTAACGAAGAACGGCTATGACATTTTAACGAAGAACGGCTAAGACATTTTAACGAAGAATGGCTAAGACATTTTAACGAAGAATGGCTAAGACAATTTAACGAAGAATGGCTAAGACATTTTAACGAAGAATGGCTAAGACATTTTAACGAAGAATGGCTAAGACATTTTAACGAAGAATGGCTAAGACATTTTAACAAAGAACGGCTAAGACATTTTAACGAAGAACGGCTAAGACATTTTAACGAAGAACGGCTGAGACATTTTAACGAAGAATGGCTGAGACATTTTAACGAAGAACGGCTAAGACATTTTAACGAAGAACGGCTATGACATTTTAACGAAGAACGGCTATGACATTTTAACGAAGAACGGCTAAGACATTTTAACGAAGAATGGCTAAGACAATTTAACGAAGAATGGCTAAGACATTTTAACGAAGAATGGCTAAGACATTTTAACGAAGAACGGCTAAGACATTTTAACGAAGAATGGCTAAGACAATTTAACGAAGAACGGCTAAGACATTTTAACGAAGAATGGCTAAGACATTTTAACGAAGAATGGCTAAGACATTTTAACGAAGAACGGCTAAGACATTTTAACGAAGAACGGCTAAGACATTTTAACGAAGAACGGCTAAGACATTTTAACGAAGAATGGCTGAGACATTTTAACGAAGAACGGCTGAGACATTTTAACGAAGAATGGCTCAGACATTTTAACGAAGAATGCTAAGACAATTTAACGAAGAATGGCTAAGACATTTTAACGAAGAATGGCTGAGACATTTTAACGAAGAATGGCTAAGACATTTTAACGAAGAATGGCTAAGACATTTTAACGAAGAATGGCTAAGACATTTTAACGAAGAATGGCTGAGACAATTTAACGAAGAATGGCTAAGACATTTTAACGAAAAATGCTAAGACAATTTAACGAAGAATGGCTAAGACGTTTTAACGAAGAATGGCTGAGACATTTTAACGAAGAATGGCTAAGACAATTTAACGAAGAATGGCTAAGACATTTTAACGAAGAATGGCTAAGACATTTTAACGAAGAACGGCTAAGACATTTTAACGAAGAATGGCTAAGACATTTTAACGAAGAACGGCTAAGACATTTTAACGAAGAATGGCTGAGACATTTTAACGAAGAATGGCTGAGACATTTTAACGAACAACGGCTAAGACATTTTAACGAAGAACGGCTATGACATTTTAACGAAGAACGGCTATGACATTTTAACGAAGAACGGCTAAGACATTTTAACGAAGAATGGCTAAGACATTTTAACGAAGAATGGCTAAGACAATTTAACGAAGAATGGCTAAGACATTTTAACGAAGAATGGCTAAGACATTTTAACGAAGAATGGCTAAGACATTTTAACGAAGAATGGCTAAGACATTTTAACGAAGAACGGCTAAGACATTTTAACGAAGAACGGCTAAGACATTTTAACGAAGAACGGCTGAGACATTTTAACGAAGAATGGCTGAGACATTTTAACGAAGAACGGCTGAGACATTTTAACGAAGAACGGCTAAGACATTTTAACGAAGAACGGCTATGACATTTTAACGAAGAACGGCTATGACATTTTAACGAAGAACGGCTAAGACATTTTAACGAAGAATGGCTAAGACAATTTAACGAAGAATGGCTAAGACATTTTAACGAAGAATGGCTAAGACATTTTAACGAAGAACGGCTAAGACATTTTAACGAAGAATGGCTAAGACAATTTAACGAAGAACGGCTAAGACATTTTAACGAAGAATGGCTAAGACATTTTAACGAAGAATGGCTAAGACATTTTAACGAAGAACGGCTAAGACATTTTAACGAAGAACGGCTAAGACATTTTAACGAAGAACGGCTAAGACATTTTAACGAAGAATGGCTGAGACATTTTAACGAAGAACGGCTGAGACATTTTAACGAAGAACGGCTATGACATTTTAACGAAGAACGGCTATGACATTTTAACGAAGAACGGCTAAGACATTTTAACGAAGAATGGCTAAGACATTTTAACGAAGAATGGCTAAGACATTTTAACGAAGAATGGCTAAGACATTTTAACGAAGAACGGCTAAGACATTTTAATGAAGAACGGCTGAGACATTTTAACGAAGAACGGCTATGACATTTTAACGAAGAACGGCTAAGACATTTTAACGAAGAACGGCTAAGACATTTTAACGAAGAACGGCTAAGACATTTTAACGAAGAACGGCTATGACATTTTAACGAAGAATGGCTAAGACATTTTAACGAAGAATGGCTAAGACATTTTAACGAAGAATGGCTAAGACATTTTAACGAAGAATGGCTAAGACATTTTAACGAAGAATGGCTAAGACATTTTAACGAAGAATGGCTAAGACAATTTAACGAAGAATGGCTAAGACATTTTAATGTAGAACGGCTAAGACATTTTAACGTAGAACGGCTAAGACATTTTAACGAAGAACGGCTATGACATTTTAAAGAAGAATGGCGTCCGAAATTCTTTTGCAATGTGTCTAGATCCTTGTTCGTCGATCATAAAAGCAAATTGTTCATGTGTCTGTTTCAGGCAAGTTTCTAAGTATGTATCCTTAAAATAATAAATAAATACCCCCCTCAAGCAGCTGCTTGCCACAGAGGTCTGACAGGAGCCCGTCAGTGTATATGCCATGGTAGGTCTGTGAGGATGACAGGCCCTCGGCAGATAAACGGCACAAACACTCGAGCCTTACCTGGGGCTCGTTTACGAAGGAAAAATCTGAACAGTATCAAAATGTAAAAACAGTGAAAATAACAAATTATTTTTTCCGTTATTTGTTACGTTTTAACGTTATAAGCGTTTTGAAATTCCGTTAAAGTTATTAATAATGCTATTCAAAAATCATTTCATTATTTCGTTATGTTACAATAAAGTTTTCCAACGTTGATAAAATGTCAATTAAACTGTCCGAATTTCGATTTTCAACAATATCCGTTCCGTACTTAAAAGAGTTAAAAAAGTTTGAATATTGAATAACAGAGATGCCATTCCCAATAATTCACCTCAGAAGTTAATTAAAACTTTTAAAAAGTACTATTTCAAACCATTTAATAAAATAAGTGTACATTTTACATTTTTTGTGCAAATAATTCTTTCAATAATTGTCAGTGTTACCCAAGTTTCTTTTAGGACTGGCTTTGCTGCTGTTAAGTATTCGAGCTTCCATAACTCATTAAATACCCAACAAATATTGTTGAATATCGAGATTTAGATAGATCTGAATGAGATTTTAAGTTCATCTAGTCCTATTTTCCTATAAAAAAACTTATTTGTAGAAATTACCGATCTTTGAATTTGACTCGACTTCACAACAAGTACCACGATTTTGTAAAAACAAAATTCTTATTTTTACATTTCGCCTGAATTTTACCAGGTTACTCCG
Organism: Ryuthela nishihirai; assembly: GCA_038380435.1. NCBI lineage: Eukaryota > Metazoa > Arthropoda > Arachnida > Araneae > Heptathelidae > Ryuthela > Ryuthela nishihirai. The sequence goes on along the minus strand of JAWZYU010001165.1, from coordinate 35,532 downwards.
AATTTTGTTGGGGCGGGGGTGGCTCAGTCGGTAGCGCGCCAGGCTCGTAATCTGTAGTTCCCAGGTTCGAGTCCCAGCTGGGTCAGCGTTGAGATTTATCTCCGCAAAATTCCCCGCCTTGCCCACGGTCAGTAGGGGGACACCGATGGGCTTGGAAAGGCCGCCGTCCGTCGAATGGGACGTTAAGCCGTGGCCCCGTGTGCGGGAGAGCCATACCCTGTGCACGTTAAAGAACACGCTGGATGGCCTTGACGGGAGGCTACCATCTGTCTCCCAACAGCTGTTCCAGTGGGTCCCCTCCCCCAACCTTCTCTGAGCCTTCGGGGTCCATGTGACCTGGCCATTTAGCCCATGGTGTGTAAAAAAGTGCCGCTCAGAGGTAAAACAACCCAACCCGAATTTTGTCAACTCCCCAAAATTTTGCCAAGTTGTCTCAATTTTTGCCAACTCTCTTTAAATTCACAAAACCAATCCCAATTTTCACAACCCATCAAGATTTTGCCACTTTGTCTAGATTTTGCTAACTCCCCTTAAATTTACAAAAAAAAAATTCCAAATTTTTCCAACTCATCTAGATTTTACAAAGTCACTTCGAATTTTGCCAACTCCAATTTACTTTGGGGGGGAAGCGCATATCTACCCCCTCCCCCTTATATTTTTCATAAATCGGGTCCTGAGTGTACGAATTTTTGAGCAAAGAATAACACCATAGAAAATTGCGCCCGAGTTTCGAACTTCACGTGGCAAGGCAATCGTTTGCAGTGTCCAGCCTAGCTCAGAATAAACGGAATGTTTGGTAAATAAAACTCCGAGCTGCCATCTCCCAAGGCACTCAAACTTTAACGCCCCTCTGTGTTTACATCTCTGCAAGACTCCTTCAGAATATTTACATCTCCATGACTAACAGTCTCCAAATAGCACTCATAGCAGATTATAGGACTAATAAATTTTATCCGGATGTTGTTTTTTTAAAAGTCAGTTGGAAAACTTCTGAAAATAGGAATTGCTTTTAACCTTCTGGGGGAAAAAAATACACAAGAATAATACTGCAAAAAAAAAAAAGCCTTATTTGCGTATCTTATTAGTCCCAAGGGCGTATTTTGAAAATGGAGGTAATTGGGATGCTGGAGATTTAATTTTTCGAAAGATTAAATAATAAGTAATCAGTAGGTAAATAAGAAAAAAAAGCCAACCAATAAGTAAATAAAATAAAGTATATTTTTTATCAATGCTTAGGAGTTGCCAAATGTTTGAAGAGCAGAAATATGCAAAAAAAAAGTTAAAACTTTTATTTCAAACAGCATATATTATGCCCAAACAACCCCTTAAATACGCCCATGGTAGAAGGTCTTATTTAGTTTAGCAGACTTGTAATATGCACTATATTACCAAATGCATTGGGACACTTCTATGAAGGGTTGGGCTGGCTAGATTGCTTTATCTCTGAGCGGCACCTTTTTGCACACCATGGGCTAAAAGGCCAGGTCACAAGGACCACGGAGGCTAAGAGAAGGTTGGGGGAGGGGACCCACTGGAACAGCTGTTGGGAGACAGATGGTAGTCTCCCGTCAAGGCCATCCAGCGTGTTCTTTAACGTGCACAGAGTATGGCTCTCCCACACACGGGGCCACGGCTTTAACGTCCCATCCGACGGATGGCGTCCTTTCCAAGCCCATCGGTGCCCCCTACTGACCGTGGGCAGGGCGGGGAATTTTGCGAAGATAAATCTCAACGCTGACCCAGCTGGAACTCGAACCTGGGAACTGCAGATTACGAGCCTGGCGCGCTACAGACTGATCCACTCAATTTTGGGGGAGAGCATTTAGGATGAACATAAGAGCAGTGTCTGCTTTTTAATAATTCAGTTTGTTTTACTCCTTAATTCCAAATTGGGGCGGGGGTGGCTCAGTCGGTAGCGCGCCAGGCTCTTAATCTGTAGTTCCCAGGTTCGAGTCCCAGCTGGGTCAGCGTTGAAATTTATCTCCGCAAAATTCCCCGCCCTGCCCACGGTCAGTAGGGGACACCGATGGGTTTGGAAAGGCCGCCGTCCGTCGGATGGGACGTTAAGCCGTGGCCCCGTGTGCAGGAGAGCCATACCCTGTGCACATTGAAGAACACGCTGGATGGCCTTGACGGGAGGCTACCATCTGTCTCCCAACAGCTGTTCCAGTGGATCCCCTCCCCCAACCTTCTCTGAGCCTTCGGGGTCCATGTGACCTGGCCATTTAGCCCATGGTGTGCAAAAAAGTGCCGCTCAGAGGTAAAACAATCCTACCCTTAATTCCAAAAATTTTTTTAATTTTTTAAATAACAAGTGAATACTTTTTGAAATTGTGATTTTGATAATTTCTGACCCCCCCATTCAGTTCGCAAAAAATGAAGCGCTTTAAAAACAAGAAAAAGAAATATCGTCAGAGAAAAAGTTTGAAAATCCTTGCTGATGTCATCAGAGCGAAATGATGAAGGTGAGGCTGCAAACGACGAAACCTTCATCATCATCACTCCTCTTCCTCGTAACTTCGTTATTGCACAAATTGTCCTCGTGAGAGAGAAATGACCCCCTGCAGGAATGACCCCCATCATCTTTTGCATCGCATCGAAATGGCCTCACCCAAACGAGAATTTTCCTTGAAATCCTTCCCATCTGTTGAGCCAGCGACTCAGGAAAGCTGTTAAGAGGATTAATTCATTACCAATCAAACAAGTTTACAATGTTCATGCAATAATCATTGGCTACGTCTGCATGGCAACTGAAGCAAGCAATTACACTGGTTTCCATAAATTAAGGAAAATCCCTGTGTTAAATCAATGAGACGCTAAGGTCAAAGCTCTATAACTTGTAAAATAAGTTTTTTTGGTTTGAAGAATGTGATTGCAGATAAAGATCTCAATCAAATAAATCAATATCTCGATTTTCAATACTATTCGTTCAGTATTTAATGAGTTATTTGAATATTTGGTGATAACAATGCCAGCCACAAAAATTGACTTCAGAAGTTAATTAAAACTCAGTAATAAGTATTGGATCAAAGTGTTTAATAAAATAAGTTTGTATTTTAGAACTTTGTCTAAAGAATTCTTTCACTATTCTTCAGTTTTGTATATAAGTTTTTCAAACCTGGCATTGCTGTTGTTAACTATTCAAACTTCCATAACTCGTTAATTACTGAACGAATATTGTTTCGATTTTATTTGATTGAGATCTTTATCTGCAATCACATTTTCAGAACAAAAAAACTTATTTTAGAAGTTATAGAGCTTTGACGTTAGCTTACCATTGACTTAATTACACATGGAGTTTCCTTAATTTATGGAAACCAGTGTATTATGGATATATATACCTCTGAGCAGCAGTTTTCTGCACACAATGGGCTAAATGGTCAGGTCACAAGGACCCCGAAGGCTCAGAGAAAGTTGGGGGAGGGGACCCACAGAAACAGCTGTTAGGAGACACAAGAAAGCCTCCCGTTAAGGCCATCCAGCGTGTTTTTTAACGTGCACAGGGTATGGTTCTCCCGCACACGGTGTCACGGCTTAACGTCTCATCCGACAGATGGCGCCCTGTCGAATGGCATTAGTGTCCCCTTTTATGACCGAGATGCGAGGGTGGAGATTTAAAAAAAATAAATAAATAAATACCCACTCAAGCAGCTGCTTGACAAAGAGGTCTAGAGGGGGATAAATATTAACTCTCTCATAGGCAGGACTCGAACCTAGGAACTGCAGATTACGAGTCTGGGGCGCTGCTGACTGAGCGGGGCGGCGGTGGCTCAGTCGGTAGCGCGCCAGGTTCGTAACCTGTAGTTCCCAGGTTCGAGTCCCAGTTTGGGAAGCATTGAGATTTCTCTCACCAAAACTCCTTGCCCACGGTCAGTAGGGGACACCGATGGGCTTGGAAAGGCCGCCGTCCTTCGGATGTGACGTTAAGCCATGGCCCCGTGTGCGGGAGAGCCATACCCTGTGCACCTTAAAGAACACGCTGGATGGCCTTGACGGGAGGCTACCATCTGTCTCCCAACAGCCGTTCCAGTGGGTCTCCTCCCCCAACCTTCTCTGAACCTTCGGGGTTCTTATGACCTGGCCATTTAGCCCATTGTGTGCAAAAAAGTGCCGCTCAGAGGTAAAACAACCCAACTTCTCCGAAATTGTTTAAAACTGAAAGATACGACAGAGAAGAAAAACCGCATTTTAATAAATAATTTATTTTAACCGTTATTACAAAATAATGTCAATTATTTAAAATTGGTATATCAAAAATTAATCTTTTTTTTTAAGATATATATATATTTAGATTTCCCTTGTTTTTGGAAGTATTTTATTACTACGAAAAAAAAAATTTACGATATTTTCAATAATAAGCTCTTTTATTTCGCTTTGTTTTCTGGCATCAGTAGTTGTATTATGGAACGAATGTAGGCACGATTCATTACTTGCATATAAGTCGGTAGCGCGCCAGGCTCGTAATCTGCAGTTCCCAGGTTCGAGTCCCAGCTGGGTCAGCGTTGAGATTTATCTCCGCAAAACTCCCCGCCCTGCCCACGGTCAGTAGGGGACACCGATGGGCTTGGAAAGGCCGCCGTCCGTCGGATGGGAGGTTAAGCCGTGGCCCCGTGTGTGGGAGAGCCATACCCTGTGCACGTTAAAGAACACGCTGGATGGCCTTGACGGGAGGCTACCATCTGTCTCCCAACAGCTGTTCCAAAGGGTCCCTCCCCCAACCTTCTCTGAGCCTTCGGGTCCATGTGACCTGGCCATTTAGCCCATGGTGTGCAAAAAAGTGCCGCTCAGAGGTAAAACAACTCAACGTTAAAGAACACGCTGGATGGCCTTGACGGGAGGCTACCTACCATCTGTCTCTCAACAGCTGTTCCAGTGGGTCCCCTCCCCCAACCTTCTCTGAGCCCTCGGGGTCCATATGAACTGGCTATTTAGCCCATGGTGTGCAAAAAAGTGCCGTTCAGAGGTGAAACAACCCAACCCATTACTTGCAAATAATCAGTTAGACATATTTCTGTCCTAAAACACCGATTTCGTTTTTTTTTGCCTCTCCATGAAACAAAATTTACCCCCCCCCCCTCCCCCGTAAAAACATTTCTACCTGCTCCCATGGCTCGAACCGAAATCGCTTCAACTCGCACGCATCCACTGTGGCGAAATCCTGAAATCCAGAGTGATCCTCTTAACATGGAGATATCTTTCAAACAAAGCGATTCAACGCACTGGAGCTCGTTCACCTTCGCTTGTTTCGTCATGAAGCAAGTGCTTTCGAAACACGAGGCGTGTCTCGTGAACACTCGAAAGGGAACCTATTGCATTATGGGAGCGAAGTGTGCCAAGGGACAAAAACGATTAAGCTTTAAAACCAAAAGCTTTGAAGTGTGCCAAGGGACAAATCTCTCCATTTCGCTCTAATACCAAAAGCTGTGCTTTAAGCAGTACACATTGGGGACAACGTAATTAATTCAACTCTTATTGCTTCGTTTTATTGACTTACCTTATTAAAAGTTCTCTAAGAATCTTCCAATGGAGGTGTGCAGAGCATCTTGATAAACCTGGGCATGAATAGCTAAAAAGGCGCCAAAAAATTAAACCTTTATAGACGTTCACATCTCGTACTTCTGCAGTGTCTTGTGTCCACCAATTCAGGATTTACTTAGGCAAGTGTTCACTAAACGTACACTTCTCCAACAAATAATCCGTGTTAATGGGGATCTTAACTTCGAAGCCCTATAACTTCTAAATTATGCATTTGATGGAAAAAATATGACCCGAGATAAATTAAAGATCATGATCAATTTTATCCAAATCTCGTTTTCGAAAAATTAAAGAGTTACAGAAGCTGAAATATTTACCAACAGCAATACATCATAAGAATTTAACTAAGAAATTAATTAAGACTTTAATCAAACTATTTAATAAAATATACATGTTATAATCAATCCATAGTAAATAAAAATAATACCCCCTCAAGCAGCTGCTTGCCACAGAGGTCTGACAGGAGCCTGTCAGTTTATATGCCACAGTTAAACCTGTCAGTTTATATGGCAGGACCTCAGCAGAAAAAAGACACACACACACATCCATGCCTAATCTGGGGCTCGAACCCAGGTCCCTTAGATCAGTAGCCAAGCGTGCTAACCACTCGGCCACGGGACGGCATACACAGATTATATATAGAGAGATTTCAATAGATATATGTGGAACGAATTATATAGATGGCGCAAGGTTCGCCACATTCAGAGAAAGGATATGAAGTCACATTGTGGAAACAAATCGTCTGATTTCCATTTTAATGATTGATCATAAGCTTTTACTCTATGATATGATCATCAGACCGGTGATTCTCTATGCTTCACCCATATGGGCGAATACTACACCCACCAATATTCGTAAGGTCTTACAGAACAAGATTTTGAGAACTGCGGTCGATGCCCCCTGGTTTGTCACTAACAGACAACTCCATAAAGACCTGGATATATACTCATATGAAACGCACCTCAAAAAGGTTTTTCGGGGTTGTAGACAATAATCCCAATGAGTTTATTTCTTCTCTAATTCTTTACGATCATACAGTTTTGAACAAGTACAAGAGGCCTAAAACGGTAGCGTTCTCTGAGGAGACCTACCCGTTTTAGGTTGCTTATACAATTTTACTGCTATTTTTAGCTTTTCTTACGTTTGCCCTTAGGGGCCCACCTAAGGGTAGTTTACTTATATATTTCGTTCTTACTCATGTCAAATAGGTATATCTTTATGATGGAGATGGTTAGGGGTCAAATTATTATCAGGTACATCGAATATGATTATACGATCTACGAAATCGTCTGATGGTTGGTTTAGCGTTACAGTGGGCTCTGACATGTATCTAGAGTCCTGGAATCGTATCACTCACCTCGGCAGTAATTTTTTCCACATAAATATTTATTGAATACATTTTATAAGTTTGTGTAATAATTATTTCAATATTAGGCTATTTTTTTTTATAAAACAAGATAATTTATTGTCGAATATTCCAGCTTTCATAACTCTTTAATAGTAAACGAAAATTGTTGAAAATCGATATTTTAACCCTTTGACTGCCGCAATGTTAAAATTTTTTCGAGTTCTGGGGCCACGTGTTTTTTTTTTTGTTAAATCAACTAAAATTGGTCTTAAATTGCTATACAATATAAGTTTATATAATTTTTAGAAATTTGTTGCTTAAAAACAAACTTCGAAAGTGTGAATCACGTGTGCTTCACGCGCCCTGAACTACAAATTTGTATGTGAAGCACGGATGATTCACGCGGCCCCAGGAGCAAATTAAGTGTGAATCATATATGATTCATACGGTAGTCAAAGGGTTAAATAAATTTGATTATGATCTTTAATTTATCTCGTCACATTTTCCCGTTAAATGCATATTTTAGAAGTTATAAAGCTTCGAAGTTCGATTCCCATTCCCATGGAAATTCTCTGATATTTTGTTAGGCAGTACATAATGAAAAGAATGTTAGTTACCGAGTTTTATTATTTTTTCGTTCGAATTTAGGTTCAGAGGTCATTCGATTGGCCGTAAAACGCTTCAAGAAGATCGAGTCAAGCGTTCGTTTGCTGAATGAGCACTGAATGAATGGCTTATTCTATCTCAATTAATTAATTAACCCTTTTCGTCTGGCTGGTGTCTGCTGCTTCTCTTCTGAAGGTGGTCTGCCAGCTGAGGGTGATCAGGAACGGATCTTTTATCAGGTCGCATTTTCGGGGCCACGCGCTGCACTTTGGTCAGATCTCTCTCCGTGTCACTTCAAACAATTTCCAGTAAGTTCTGTTTCCTTGGTGACCTCACAACGTAAACATCGCACGCGGTCCATGGCCACGTTGCACAAATGATTCCAACGTCTGTGCGTTCATTACTTTTACGGTTATTCGTTATCACTTATCATACAGCTCGTTACATTGCAAAACAGCGGAGAGAGAATAAGGGCATGACATGGGGGCGTTCGCATGGCGGGGGGGGGGGTTGTTTTACCTCTGAGCTGCACACCATGGGCTAAATAGCCAGGTCACATGGATCCCGAAGGCTTAGAGAAGGTTGAGGGAACCCACTGGAACAGCAGTTGGGAGACAGATGGTAGCCTCCAATCAAGGCCATCCAGCGTGTTCTTTAACGTGCACATGGTATGACTCTCCCGCACATGTGGTCACAGCTTAACGTCCCATCAGACGGACGGCGGCCTTTCCAAGCCCGTCGTTGTCTCCTATTGACCCAGGACAGGGTGGGGAGTTTTGCGGAGATAAATCTCAACGCTGGTCCAAGTGGAACTCAAAACTGGGAGCTTCAGTTTACGAGCCTGGCGCGCTGTCGACTGACCCCCACCCCATAGGGGGAAATAGAAGTTCCGCCCCCCTGGAAAAATTAATTTACATATGTTGTTTTTCCTTTAACGAAATATTATCAATTTTTTTCGTTTTCGGGAGCATATAATTTATTTTTATTTTTGGGCATCCTTAGTCAAGCAGGTACCCATTATTTAGTTGCTTTTTTTGGGGGGAGGGGGGGGGGGATAATTCAATTTCGGGGAAGCTACGAGAAATTTTAGCTCCGGTAGCTAAAATCTTTTTTAAATGCTATTCTATACGGAATGAGATTTTATAGGTTTTTTTTAAATCTATTTTTTTGGGCATAAAGTATGGGTCGAATATAATATTATACAAAGACACCTGTTTTGGATTTCAAAGCAGGTAGACAAGTTTTCAGATTTGGTACGAGACGAGAGGTAAAACAACCCACTCTGTCTCCCACATCCAAGACGAGAGGTAAAACAACCCACTCTGTCTCCCACATCCAAGACGAGAGGTAAAACAACCCACTCTGTCTCCCACATCCAAGACAAGAGGTAAAACAACCCACTCTGTCTCCCACATCGAAGACGAGAGGTAAAACAACCCTCTCTATCTCCCACATCCAAGACGAGAGGTAAAACAACCCACTCTGTCTCCCACATCCAAGACGAGAGGTAAAACAACCCACTCTGTCTCCCACATCCAAGACGAGAGATAAAACAACCCACTCTGTCTCCCACATCCAAGACGAGAGGTAAAACAACCCACTCTGTCTCCCACATCCAAGACAAGAGGTAAAACAACCCACTCTGTCTCCCACATCGAAGACGAGAGGTAAAACAACCCTCTCTATCTCCCACATCCAAGACGAGAGGTAAAACAACCCACTCTATCTCCCACATCCAAGACGAGAGGTAAAACAACCCACTCTGTCTCCCACATCCAAGACGAGAGATAAAACAACCCACTCTGTCTCCCACATCCAAGACGAGAGGTAAAACAACCCACTCTGTCTCCCACATCCAAGACAAGAGGTAAAACAACCCACTCTGTCTCCCACATCGAAGACGAGAGGTAAAACAACCCTCTCTATCTCCCACATCCAAGACGAGAGGTAAAACAACCCACTCTGTCTCCCACATCCAAGACGAGAGGTAAAACAACCCTCTGTCTCCCACATCCAAGACGAGAGGTAAAACAACCCACTCTGTCTCCCACATCCAAGACGAGAGGTAAAACAACCCACTCTGTCTCCCACATCCAAGACGAGAGGTAAAACAACCCACTCTGTCTCCCACATCCAAGACGAGAGGTAAAACAACCCACTCTGTCTCCCACATCCAAGACGAGAGGTAAAACAACCCACTCTGTCTCCCACATCCAAGACGAGAGGTAAAACAACCCACTCTGTCTCCCACATCCAAGACGAGAGGTAAAACAACCCACTCTGTCTCCCACATCCAAGACGAGAGGTAAAACAACCCACTCTGTCTCCCACATCCAAGACGAGAGGTAAAACAACCCTCTCTATCTCCCACATCCAAGACGAGAGGTAAAACAACCCTCTCTATCTCCCACATCCAAGACGAGAGGTAAAACAACCCACTCTGTCTCCCACATCCAAGACGAGAGGTAAAACAACCCACTCTGTCTCCCACATCCAAGACGAGAGGTAAAACAACCCACTGTCTCCCACATCCAAGACGAGAGGTAAAACAACCCACTCTGTCTCCCACATCCAAGACGAGAGGTAAAACAACCCACTCTGTCTCCCACATCCAAGACGAGAGGTAAAACAACCCACTCTGTCTCCCACATCCAAGACGAGAGGTAAAACAACCCACTCTGTCTCCCACATCCAAGACGAGAGGTAAAACAACCCTCTGTCTCCCACATCCAAGACGAGAGGTAAAACAACCCTCTGTCTCTCACATCCAAGACGAGAGGTAAAACAACCTACTCTGTCTCCCACATCCAAGACGAGAGGTAAAACAACCCACTCTGTCTCCCACATCCAAGACGAGAGGTAAAACAACCCACTCTGTCTCCCACATCCAAGACGAGAGGTAAAACAACCCTCTGTCTCCCACATCCAAGACGAGAGGTAAAACAACCCACTCTGTCTGCCACATCCAAGACGAGAGGTAAAACAACCCACTCTGTCTCCCACATCCAAGACGAGAGGTAAAACAACCCACTCTATCTCCCACATCCAAGACGAGAGGTAAAACAACCCACTCTGTCTCCCACATCCAAGACGAGAGGTAAAAGAACCCTCTCTGTCTCCCACATCCAAGACGAGAGGTAAAACAACCCACTGTCTCCCACATCCAAGACGAGAGGTAAAACAACCCACTGTCTCCCGCATCCAAGGTGAGAGGTAAAACAACCCACTGTCTCCCACATCCAAGACGAGAGGTAAAACAACCCTGTCTCCCACATCCAAGACGAGAGGTAAAACAACCCTCTGTCTCCCACATCCAAGACGAGAGGTAAAACAACCCACTCTGTCTCCCACATCCAAGACGAGAGGTAAAACAACCCACTCTGTCTCCCACATCCAAGACGAGAGGTAAAACAACCCACTCTGTCTCCCACATCCAAGACGAGAGGTAAAACAACCCTCTGTCTCCCACATCCAAGACGAGAGGTAAAACAACCCTCTGTCTCTCACATCCAAGACGAGAGGTAAAACAACCTACTCTGTCTCCCACATCCAAGACGAGAGGTAAAACAGCCCACTCTGTCTCCCACATCCAAGACGAGAGGTAAAACAACCCTCTGTCTCCCACATCCAAGACGAGAGGTAAAACAACCCACTCTGTCTCCCACATCCAAGACGAGAGGTAAAACAACCCACTCTGTCTCCCACATCCAAGACGAGAGGTAAAACAACCCACTCTGTCTCCCACATCCAAGACGAGAGGTAAAACAACCCACTCTGTCTCCCACATCCAAGACGAGAGGTAAAACAACCCTCTCTGTCTCCCACATCCAAGACGAGAGGTAAAACAACCCACTGTCTCCCACATCCAAGACGAAAGGTAAAACAACCCACTGTCTCCCACATCCAAGACGAGAGGTAAAACAACCCACTCTGTCTCCCACATCCAAGACGAGAGGTAAAACAACCCACTCTGTCTCCCACATCCAAGACGAGAGGTAAAACAACCCACTCTGTCTCCCACATCCAAGACGAGAGGTAAAACAACCCACTGTCTCCCACATCCAAGACGAGAGGTAAAACAACCCACTCTGTCTCCCACATCCAAGACGAGAGGTAAAACAACCCTCTGTCTCCCACATCCAAGACGAGAGGTAAAACAACCCTCTGTCTCCCACATCCAAGACGAGAGGTAAAACAACCCACTCTGTCTCCCACATCCAAGACGAGAGATAAAACAACCCACTCTGTCTCCCACATCCAAGACGAGAGGTAAAACAACCCACTCTGTCTCCCACATCCAAGACGAGAGGTAAAACAACCCACTCTGTCTCCCACATCCAAGACGAGAGGTAAAACAACCCTCTCTGTCTCCCACATCCAAGACGAGAGGTAAAACAACCCACTCTGTCTCCCACATCCAAGACGAGAGGTAAAACAACCCACTCTGTCTCCCACATCCAAGACGAGAGGTAAAACAACCCACTCTGTCTCCCACATCCAAGACGAGAGGTAAAACAACCCACTCTGTCTCCCACATCCAAGACGAGAGGTAAAACAACCCACTCTGTCTCCCACATCCAAGACGAGAGATAAAACAACCCACTCTGTCTCCCACATCCAAGACGAAAGGTAAAACAACCCACTGTCTCCCACATCCAAGACGAGAGGTAAAACAACCCACTCTGTCTCCCACATCCAAGACGAAAGGTAAAACAACCCACTGTCTCCCACATCCAAGACGAGAGGTAAAACAACCCACTCTGTCTCCCACATCCAAAACGAGAGGTAAAACAACCCACTCTGTCTCCCACATCCAAGACGAGAGGTAAAACAACCCACTCTGTCTCCCACATCCAAGACGAGAGGTAAAACAACCCTCTCTGTCTCCCACATCCAAGACGAGAGGTAAAACAACCCACTCTGTCTCCCACATCCAAGACGAGAGGTAAAACAACCCACTCTGTCTCCCACATCCAAGACGAGAGGTAAAACAACCCACTCTGTCTCCCACATCCAAGACGAGAGGTAAAACAACCCACTCTGTCTCCCACATCCAAGACGAGAGGTAAAACAACCCACTCTGTCTCCCACATCCAAGACGAGAGGTAAAACAACCCACTCTGTCTCCCACATCCAAGACGAGAGATAAAACAACCCACTCTGTCTCCCACATCCAAGACGAAAGGTAAAACAACCCACTGTCTCCCACATCCAAGACGAGAGGTAAAACAACCCACTCTGTCTCCCACATCCAAGACGAAAGGTAAAACAACCCACTGTCTCCCACATCCAAGACGAGAGGTAAAACAACCCACTCTGTCTCCCACATCCAAGACGAAAGGTAAAACAACCCACTGTCTCCCACATCCAAGACGAGAGGTAAAACAACCCACTCTGTCTCCCACATCCAAGACGAAAGGTAAAACAACCCACTGTCTCCCACATCCAAGACGAGAGGTAAAACAACCCACTCTGTCTCCCACATCCAAGACGAGAGGTAAAACAACCCTCTCTATCTCCCACATCCAAGACGAGAGGTAAAACAACCCACTCTGTCTCCCACATCCAAGACGAGAGATAAAACAACCCACTCTGTCTCCCACATCCAAGACGAGAGGTAAAACAACCCACTCTGTCTCCCACATCCAAGACGAGAGGTAAAACAACCCACTCTGTCTCCCACATCCAAGACGAGAGGTAAAACAACCCTCTCTATCTCCCACATCCAAGACGAAAGGTAAAACAACCCACTGTCTCCCGCATCCAGACGAGAGGTAAAACAACCCACTGTCTCCCGCATCCAGACGAGAGGTAAAACAACCCTCTCTATCTCCCACATCCAAGACGAGAGGTAAAACAACCCACTCTGTCTCCCACATCCAAGACGAGAGGTAAAACAACCCACTCTGTCTCCCACATCCAAGACGAGAGGTAAAACAACCCTCTCTGTCTCCCACATCCAAGACGAGAGGTAAAACAACCCACTCTGTCTCCCACATCCAAGACGAGAGATAAAACAACCCACTCTGTCTCCCACATCCAAGACGAGAGGTAAAACAACCCACTCTGTCTCCCACATCCAAGACGAGAGGTAAAACAACCCACTCTGTCTCCCACATCCAAGACGAGAGGTAAAACAACCCTCTCTATCTCCCACATCCAAGACGAAAGGTAAAACAACCCACTGTCTCCCGCATCCAGACGAGAGGTAAAACAACCCACTGTCTCCCGCATCCAGACGAGAGGTAAAACAACCCTCTCTATCTCCCACATCCAAGACGAGAGGTAAAACAACCCACTCTGTCTCCCACATCCAAGACGAGAGGTAAAACAACCCACTCTGTCTCCCACATCCAAGACGAGAGGTAAAACAACCCTCTCTGTCTCCCACATCCAAGACGAGAGATAAAACAACCCTCTCTGTCTCCCACATCCAAGACGAGAGGTAAAACAACCCACTCTGTCTCCCACATCCAAGACGAGAGATAAAACAACCCACTCTGTCTCCCACATCCAAGACGAGAGGTAAAACAACCCACTCTGTCTCCCACATCCAAGACGAGAGGTAAAACAACCCACTCTGTCTCCCACATCCAAGACGAGAGGTAAAACAACCCTCTCTATCTCCCACATCCAAGACGAAAGGTAAAACAACCCACTGTCTCCCGCATCCAGACGAGAGGTAAAACAACCCACTGTCTCCCGCATCCAGACGAGAGGTAAAACAACCCTCTCTATCTCCCACATCCAAGACGAGAGGTAAAACAACCCACTCTGTCTCCCACATCCAAGACGAGAGATAAAACAACCCACTCTGTCTCCCACATCCAAGACGAGAGGTAAAACAACCCACTCTGTCTCCCACATCCAAGACGAGAGGTAAAACAACCCACTCTGTCTCCCACATCCAAGACGAGAGGTAAAACAACCCACTCTGTCTCCCACATCCAAGACGAGAGGTAAAACAACCCACTCTGTCTCCCACATCCAAGACGAGAGGTAAAACAACCCTCTCTATCTCCCACATCCAAGACGAAAGGTAAAACAACCCACTGTCTCCCGCATCCAGACGAGAGGTAAAACAACCCACTGTCTCCCGCATCCAGACGAGAGGTAAAACAACCCTCTCTATCTCCCACATCCAAGACGAGAGGTAAAACAACCCACTCTGTCTCCCACATCCAAGACGAGAGATAAAACAACCCACTCTGTCTCCCACATCCAAGACGAGAGGTAAAACAACCCACTCTGTCTCCCACATCCAAGACGAGAGGTAAAACAACCCACTCTGTCTCCCACATCCAAGACGAGAGGTAAAACAACCCACTCTGTCTCCCACATCCAAGACGAGAGGTAAAACAACCCACTCTGTCTCCCACATCCAAGACGAGAGGTAAAACAACCCACTCTGTCTCCCACATCCAAGACGAGAGGTAAAACAACCCACTCTGTCTCCCACATCCAAGACGAGAGGTAAAACAACCCACTCTGTCTCCCACATCCAAGACGAGAGGTAAAACAACCCACTCTGTCTCCCACATCCAAGACGAGAGGTAAAACAACCCACTCTGTCTCCCACATCCAAGACGAGAGGTAAAACAACCCACTCTGTCTCCCACATCCAAGACGAGAGGTAAAACAACCCACTCTGTCTCCCACATCCAAGACGAGAGATAAAACAACCCACTCTGTCTCCCACATCCAAGACGAGAGGTAAAACAACCCACTCTGTCTCCCACATCCAAGACGAGAGGTAAAACAACCCACTCTGTCTCCCACATCCAAGACGAGAGGTAAAACAACCCTCTCTATCTCCCACATCCAAGACGAAAGGTAAAACAACCCACTGTCTCCCGCATCCAGACGAGAGGTAAAACAACCCACTGTCTCCCGCATCCAGACGAGAGGTAAAACAACCCTCTCTATCTCCCACATCCAAGACGAGAGGTAAAACAACCCACTCTGTCTCCCACATCCAAGACGAGAGATAAAACAACCCACTCTGTCTCCCACATCCAAGACGAGAGGTAAAACAACCCACTCTGTCTCCCACATCCAAGACGAGAGGTAAAACAACCCACTCTGTCTCCCACATCCAAGACGAGAGGTAAAACAACCCACTCTGTCTCCCACATCGAAGACGAGAGGTAAAACAACCCACTGTCTCCCACATCCAATCCCTTTCAAGACTTCTCAGAACCATTGTGGCCTGGCCATTTAGGCCACTGCGTGCAAAAAAAGTGCCGTTCAGAGGTAAAACAACTCTCTTCATATAAAAAACATTAGGGAGAATGCAGAGTTTGTGTGAAGAAAGCGATTCAAGTGGTCACGTGGCAAAGTGAGCGACGAATGTTCGTCGTGTGCTGGCAGCGGAGACATTTTGCAGCCGATGATATCCGAATGGCAACGGCACAGGAAATGGTAAAAATAAGAATTCATGGTCACAAAAATTCTGGCCTCTTGCCAAGTTCATCGATGACGATAAGTCGCATGTTTGCTGCTCGTTCCTCTATCCTCCGATCTTTCAAAGCCTCACTGACGTTTGGTCACGTGCAATGACGTAACAACATTTAGATGCAAATTTTGGAACTGTCTTATGTACAAATGCTGCCATTATTCCCTTTTGTTAAATATATAAATATCAGAGTCGTAAATCAGGATCAATATTTTGATTTCCCCAAGTTTCTTAAAAAGTGTGTTATACGTATAAAAAGAATCAGTATTGTTAGCATCATTTGTTAAATTACTTATTTCCAATTATATTTCAGGCAGCCGGAAGTGCTCCAAAAATCCACAAGTGCCTTGGGGCATCACAACTGCTGATCCTGCCCTGGGTGGGGGATAAATTTTGAGTTAGTTTTACCTCTGAGCGGCACTTTTTTGTACACCATGGCTAAATGGCCAGGTCACAAGGACCTCGAAGGCTCAGAGAAGGTTCGGGGAGGGGACCCATTGGAACAGCTGTTGGGAGACAGATGGTAGTCTCCCGTCAAGGCCATCCAGCGTGTTCTTTAACGTGCATAGGGTATGGCTCTCATGCACACGGGGCCACGGCTTAACGTCCCATTCGACGGACGGCGGCCTTTCCAAGCCCATCGGTGTCCCCTACTGACCGTGGGCAGGGCGGGGAATTTTGCGGAGATAAATCTCAACGCCGACCCAGCTGGGACTCGAACCTGGTAACTACAGATTACGAGCCTGGCGCGCTACCGACTGAGCCACCCCCAAGGAAGGAGATTTTAAAATAGGGATTGGATTTGGGTTGTTTTACCTCTGAGCGGCACTTTTTTGCACACCATGGGCTAAATGGCCAGGTCACATGGACCCCGAAGGCTCAGAAGGTTGGGGGAGGGGACCCACTGGAACAGTTGTTGGGAGACAGATGGTAGCCTCCCGTCAAGGCTATCCAGCGTGTTCTTTAACGTGCACAGGGTATGGCTCTCCCGCACACGGGGCCACGGCTTAACGTCCCATCCAACGGACAGCAGCCTTTCCAAGCCCATCGGTGTCCTCTACTGACCGTGGGCATGACGGGAATTTTGCGGAGATAAATCTCAACGCTGACCCAGCTGGGACTCGAACCTGGTAACTACAGATTACGAGCCTGGCGCGCTACCGACTGAGCCACCCCCAGGGAGGGAGATTTTAAAATAGGGATTGGATGGAGATGATTTCGTTATAATTGCCCCAAAGAGGGCGGGGCAGTTATAACGCCCACTTGAATGCTTCATTAATGTATATAAAGTTTCCGAATAGAATTAATGCATAACCTCCCCCAAATTATAATCAAACATGTCACCCCCTCCTTCCACTAAATATATGGGAAAGCTATTGCCTTTACGCATGCTGTCAGTAGCGCGCTATGCCCCGTAATCTGCAGTTACCAGGATCGAGTTCCACCAATGCCAAAGTCGAGATTTCCTAAAAATCCCTGCCCTCTGTGAGAAAGGGGACACTGATGTACTTGGAAAGACCGCCGCCCGTCGGATGGGACGTTAAGTCGTGGCCCTTGTGCAGGAGAGTCATACCCTGTGCATGTTAAAGAACACTCTGGATGGCCTTCACAAGAGGTTACCATCTATATCCTAACAGCTGGCCAGCGAGTTCCTCCCACAACCTTCTCCGAGCCCTTGTGACTTGGCCATTTATGACGTATGAAATTTAGCTGTGGCGATTTAGCTCATTGTTGGCTACTGATCTACGGGACCTGGGTTCGAGCCCCGGATAAGGCATGGCTGCGTTGTTTTTCTGCTGAGGTCCTGCCATCCTCTCAGATCTTCTATGGCATATAAACTGACAGGCTCCTGTCAGACCTCTGTGGCAAGCAGCTGCTTGAGGGGGTATTTATTTTTATTATGAAAAAATACCGCTCCGAGACAAAACGAATTCCAGAGCCAGTTACTACTCCTGCTATGATACACGTCTTTGATGTAAAAATGCAACAAAACTTCTATTTATCAGCCACCATTTACGGGCCCTGAGCAAACGCCCCTCCTAATCATACAATGCGAAACTTCCTTTTCTTCAACAGACGCTGTCTTTCTAGTTGTCGCTCGAACGGTTGTGCCGCGAGAGGTCGCCAGTGTTTAAAGAAGAGGTCAACAACCTATAGCACGCGCAATACGTAATGCAAAACATAATGGGTAGTATCATACCGCTACCAAAGGGGGAAAAAAAAGGATAAATTTGGTATCTAGGTACGAAAAGGTTGCAGACTTCCTTCTCGGTGGCAATGATGTAGCTGCAAATGACTTGGATTTTTGGATATTAATTTAAACGTTCAAGTGGTTTGATGCCCCCAGTACGTTTGAGAAATTAAAAAGAAATATTGATAATACAAAACTACATATTTAAAGGAATTGCATAATTATTTGATACATATAAACAAAATGACAAGTTGCACAGACGAAGAGAAACAATTTGAAATACGATTTAAAAAAAAGTAAACTATACAACAGAGTAATATTAAATAGGGAAAAAAAGATTACGGATAATCCAGGTAAAGGGCAAAGATGGAAAGTGGGAATAGGGATGAGGAGATGTTGGTCAAACGTTTCAATATTCTAATAGGAGTGGAGTAATATAGTTTTTGAATTTTGTTTTAGAATTTAAAGTGATATCGCTCGGTAGAGTTCCAAGTTGAGGTTGCTTTAAAGGCAAAAGAAATTTCACCATACTTAACTTTGAAAATCTTGGGAGTAGAAAACATTTTACTATCAGAGCGAAGGATAAGGCGATGTCGTAATCGAATATAGGGTGTAAGAATCGAATGAAGGGGATGAGACTTCGAAGTTTGATTCCCATTGGCATGATATGGAACCTGTAAATATGTAACCCCCCCCCCCCAAAAAAAAATGGTCCATATCATGCCAATGGGAATCTAACTTCGAAGTTATATTAATTGTTATTAGATAATTATTCTATGTAAATGTATATTGTATTGACTGGCGGAAGAAAATAAAGATTATTATGCAAGTTCTAAAATATGCATTTAGTGAAAAAAATGTGACTGAAGGTCATAATCAAATTCATTTAAAACGAAATTTTCACAATATCCAAAGAGTTTGAAGTTGGAATGTTTAACATGTCTTATTTCATAGAAAAACATTCGTATTTTTAATCATAAATAAAATATACATTTTTGAAGTTTGCGCATTTTTTTTCGCATTTTATTTGCAACACCACAGGAGTAGCCTCTGGAATTCTGTTCTAGTTTTCACAGCCTTCTCATACAAGAGCATGACGTAGTAAGACCGAAGTCGCTGCTTACCAATGCCTCAGAGCTAAGTTTGCCTTCTGGAAGAGTCGCTAGCTCTGTAACCATTTTAAATACTTTGTCATTGTTTCAAAGCCTTAAGTGCAGAGGTAAATTCTTATGATGCATTACTGTCGGAAAACATTGCAACTTCCAGAACTCTAAATACTGATGAAAACGGATTTATGATCTTTATCTTCATATTTCTTCAATACATGCATATTTTAGAAGTTGGAGCTTTGAAGTTAGATTCTCAATGACAACACAGAAATTCTCTATTTTGGCAAAGCAGTGTACAATAAAAAAAATACCCCCTCAAGCAGCTGCTTGCCACAGAGGTCTGACAGGAACCCGTCAGTTTATATGCAAGAGTAGGTCAGAGATGATTGCAGGACCTCAGCAGAAAAACGACATATATCCATGCCTTACCCGGGGCTCGAACCCAGGTCCCTTAGAGATTAGTAGCGATGCGCGCTAACCACCCTGTCATTTGCTTAAACTTGCGAGATGAGTATGAAGATTGAAATGTCTATTCAGATATCTATCAGAGTTGTAGGGATAAGTTGCCTTATAGTTTCCTATTAAAGGTTTTCAACTCTCGCTATGAAAAAAGTGCTGATGCAAGGTGCGGGGTTTACCTAGATTACGCCGATGTCAAATAGTTTCAGATTAACGTTAAAACTTTCCTCTAATAAAATATCGTGCAACCCTCTAAAAGAGGATTTTTGGCATTCGTTTGCTTTGGGCTCAACAGTAAAGCGGCAGCAGAGAGTTTACTTACCTCCAAGTGGCACACTTTTGCACAAAATGTGCTGAATGGCCAGGTCACAAGGACTCGAAGGGTGGGGAAACAGGAGTCAAGGATCCTGAAGGCTCAGAGAAGGTTGGGGAGGGGACCCACTGGAACAGCTGTTGGGAGACATGGTAGCCTCCCATCAAGGCCATCCAGAGTGTTCTTTAAGTGCACAGGGTATGGCTCTCCTGCACATGGGGTCATGGCTTAACGTCCCATCTGATGAACAGGGGGGGGGGGGGACTCGATTTGAAACTGGATGAAATAAATGTGTAGATTATGCTTTTCAGAGAAGATAACAGAAATACGTAAAAACAGGAATCTCTTGAAATAGGAGTCCGAAACAGCTCTGAGCACTCGCTGCTCTTGATGAAAGCTTTCATCCTCTTGATGCTTTAATTATGAAAAAATTTAATAAATTTCATTAAAAAACAAGCCCTGGAACATGTTGAAAGCACTAATGTAACAGATGATCTAAATTAATCTTCAAATTTAAAAAACTGATCCAGGAAGACTCAAAGGACACTGAAGAATATCTTTTAAAAAAAAATCTGCCAATCTTTTTAGTAGTTTTATTGTATATACTACGTTTCAAAATTGTTTTGTTAAAAAACGGGATCAGTCAGTCAGGTGGCCGAGTGGTTGGCACACTTAGCTACTGACCAAAGGGATCAGGGTTTTAGCCCCAAATCGATGTTTGTGTTTTTGGGTTCTCACCTTCCTCACAGACCTTTTATTGTGTATATGCTGACCAGTTCCTGTCAGACCTCTGTAGCAAGCAGCTGTTTGAGTTTTTTTGGCACTCATCTCCAATAAAGGTTCCAGACCATTAGATATTGAGAATTCTGTGCCTTGCATTAGGTTTGTCTTACGATTTTCAATGGTCTTGAACCTTTTTTTTGTAGAATTTGAATCATTATCTTAATGATGATATTTAGCAAAGTTTATTCTATCAAGTAGCATGCCATTTCATTAATGTTCAGTGATGAAACAAATTTTTAAATAGTGATCAAACTAAATTGCTATAATTTCCTCATTTTGGGGACAGAGAAATTGCAAGAAATCTGGCAGCACTAGAGACCCTTAAGTGAATGTCTTGTGTGCTGGAGGGAGGTTAATTGCCCTGTTCTCTTTTGATAAAGAACACTACAGTTAATGGAAGTTACACCTTGCAATGCCACAAAATTTTATTCCTGGAGCGGCACAATCAGGTCTTCCAAGCAATACCATTTTCCAGCAGGTATAAGCACCTTGCTATTCAATGTTTTCCGAGAATGGTGGATCAGCACAGGTAGGCCAACTTGCTCGCCTGATTTCTCACCATTGGATTTTTTTCTATGGAGGCTGTTAGAAGTGTACCCCTCACTACTTGCACTAACACAAGCAATAAATACCATAGCTTAACATCTGTAGATTTACAAGGAACTCTAAAATCTGATTGCAGGTTGTATCCTAAACGATGGTGGATATATTAAAGTTTAAAAATATCAGTTATTTTCTTCTAAAATTAGAATTTCCTTTCAAATTCACTTTAAAACAACTTAAGTTATCAATCCGTAATTTAAAAAAAAAACTTAAAAAATTATATGCGCTTTATCACAGACCAGGGCTGGCCAACCGATGAGCTTGGGAATCTATTTTTAGCTTACAAAGGCCTGTGAAAAATTCAAATTTTTATGAAATTGAGTCAATATCACTTCTAATGCATTTATAAATTAAAAAAACTTAATTTTAATAAATTTAAAATTGCTTCAAGATCACCCATGACAGTCCATTTTATGTAGAGAATGAAATTGCTAATGTCAACCAAACGAAATTTCGATGTATACAGTAAATAAATTTGTTAACTTTGATAAGCAAAATAAACTGAAAACAAGTAAATTTAATTTATTTATAGATTAAGAAATCTACAGTTTGCGAATAAAAATATTGCGCAGAAAAAGCTGTCCACCAAACATCACAAAAAACAATAAAAATGACAATGCAACATTAATGAAACATAAAACCAGCAGTAACTAAAATGTTAAACTAATTATCTAGTATCCAGAACACACATTTTTTTTTACACACATGAAAGAGAATAAAATAAACAATGAAATAAATAACAATGACTTGAAAAGTAAGTTTTAAATACTTTAGAGAAATGACTTTGTAATTGAAATTGTGAAAAATGACAACAGAAAGCAGTCAACACTCAAATATATTATAGATATCAACATATATATAACTAGTATGTAGCTAAATAGCATACTCCAAAAAATTGGAGCACTGTACATTTGAAAGTTACTTATGCTTTAATGGTGGATACCATTAAGATGTAATTTTACACATGAAATATGCAAATGCTTGAAGCTTTACACCATGAGCATAACTCTAATCATTGTTCCAATGAACTATAAAATATCATGTTTATATGATATGTTATATATGTATATCAAGGGGAAGTACAATTTCGTCATAACTATCACATTGAGGGTATATAATTTTAGCTAACAGTTCAAAAATACTGAGAATAACAATCATTAGTGCAAGAGTATCTTTTCCCTAGATCCTTTCAACGATAATTTTCGCACACAACAGTTTCTGCAGACTTAAACATGATGATGTGGGAGTATCTGCTGATGCCTGTGACTCAGCATATGAGAATGTGCAGGTTGAACTGGATATGTGACAGGTGCCTGAGGAAGGAGAAGACTTGGCTGAGGGGACCATGAAGGACTGTAGCCTGAAGGGTAGCCACCTGCATCCCCAGAAGATGGCTGGGAGAAGCTAGCAGCTCCTGGTGTCATTCCAGGTGACCACGGACTGCCATAAGCTGGAGCAGCTCCTTGAATCCAGGGTGTCATAGGGGGTGACATGTTGCTGGGAGGTGTTGCTACATTGCTGAAGTAAAGACCAGGAACACCTGTGAAAACATTTGCATTGGGGAAAATAAATGCATGAAAACCTACATTTCATTGCTCAAAGAAATTCAGAATGAAAGAAATTCTCTACCAATCCAAATCTCTGCACTTATAGAGGTGGATTAATCTTATGGCCCCTGAGAAGTCTTAATTTGACTTTAATGGACTTTTGGGGGAATACATTAAATACAAATTTTATTCTGAAAACATACCTAATTTACAGCAATTACTTTTGTCAGTTATTTAATAAAATATAGCACTTTAATATATGGATATTCTTTTATAATGGCCTGTATATATGATTGAAATGGGAAATTGAAATACTTTAGTGTATTTGCCAACAAGGGGACAAACTTAAGTTTTTTCCAACAATATCTGCTATTAAGTCTCAAAGTAATGGAGTTCACTAACTCTTATGTAATCAGAGTGTGGTACACTATATTAATATAAGGGTAATATAATGTAGGCAATATATTAAGGCCACAAAGCTGAATGGCATAATATAAACTCCCAGAAATTGGATACATGTTATGTTTGGAATTGGACATATATGGCTCTTTGTAAAAGAACCACAAATTTTCCAATTTGGAAAGACAAAAGAATGTAACAACGATGAATTTTTGCTCTCTAAAGCTTGGACTATGTGGACTTTGGTAGACAATCCCCCAGAAACCATCACAGAAATAATTGCATGATTTAAGGTCTGATGACTTATTTTATTACTACATCCAAATCTTTCTGAAGAGAAATTAAAGATGCAGCAGCTACTCTAACAGTTACAAAGGAGATCTATTTGCAGTATAAACACATGCACCATTTTGTTGGTAAAAATTCCAGTTTTATATTACCTCATCTGTAAAGAATGAGGATGATACTGAAGTAATTGCAAGTATTGGGCATTAGACATTACCTATATCATTGATAAGGCCAATAATCTCAATCTGTTATCTTAAAAATATTATATAAAGAAATGCTGAGAAGAGATTTGAGATTCATGTGGAGTTTCCAATGCCCCAAATCTTGTGTTTTGCTTATTATTAACATTCAGCATTAAGACTGAAAGTTCATCTGATCAGTGGTGTCATGAATTATAGAATGTCATTGTAGAACTGCAGCCTCCTTCATTTGCTGTTATCAATGTGAACTTGAACCCCCCCCCCCCCCCCCAATGAATGTAGCATTAGTTTTTAATGCAATATTTTAAATTGAGATCTGCTTTAATCATATTTCTTGCTAAAGTTACGTTAGATTTTCTGAATTTGCAGCATCCCTTAACATGTACAATGTGTAATTTTCAGTCTTGTTCACAATCACCATTAACTCAAATTTTTAACCAAATTACCGACTTTTTGACTAGTGTAACCCCTGTAACTTGATAGTAGTTAACCTGACTTCCAAGTTAGAGTATTGGGGGGGGGGGGAGGTCATACCTTTGTGAATGTTTCTGTCAATCTTTATTCTGAACTGATGTACTTGTGTCACTACTTTCAAAGAAGAGCAAGAGTCTTTTTCATTTTGCTCTGCTCCATTACCCTTTTCTTGTCAGTCTCACCATCCAACAAAAATGCTGCCGGCATTTCCCTTCTTGTAAATTACATATCTTCTCAAAAACAATGGTTAACAGAAAATGGTTTGTTCACCCACAAGTTTTGCACAAGAATATCATTAGTGAGAGAGTATCCAACAGTATATCCCCACACAATCTCACCCAGCCCTGACCAAAGGTCCAGTGGCAGCCCCTGTTCAAGCCATCAACAAGGAGCTGTGTCAGTGCAGCCATGCATAACAAAGGAGCATGCAAAAGGCCAGTTGTGGCAGGCCACACTTCAGTTTAGGAGTTATGGTCTCCTCAACCCAACCACTTGTGTGAAGCTTCTTACTGAGCGACTATTAGAGGATCCAACAGCACTGGTACGTTTCTAAAGACCCAATATCGACAGTCGACAGACCTTCCAGTATAATTGACATTTAGAAGACTATTATCAGCAGTCACAGCTCAGTGTATCTCACAAGTCATCCTGTGAGAGCCATGTCACCCTCCCTGATGAACTTTTTGCAATGTACTGTGGGAAGAGAATAGTCACCATTAGATCAGAAACAAAATTATTTTTGTCAATAGAACTATAATGGGGGCCCAGTCCATGGCTACCAGTTACAATTAAAATAGAGTAATGCTACCAAAAGACAACAAATATATTTATTAAAACAGCTTTATGATGAAAAATTATACAACCACTTTGTTACACTCCACCTGTTTGGTTGTGTATTTTTACCTGAGTGGCACTTTGCACACAACAGGCTAAATGTTTAGCAGTGTTTGAATTCAGTTAATGTTTAATTGAATTCGAACAGAACAGATCATATGGTATACCAGACAAGTTAACATAATGAAAGCTCTCTATAATAACACCAAGTTGTGTGTGAGAGTTGGTAAGTCTTGTAGCAATTGGTTTAGCATTACTTCTGGTGTTCAACAAGGGTGCATTTTGTCTCCTTTTCTCTTTAGTTTGGTTATTGATTACATTATGCAAAATTCATTGCAAGGGAAAGATTTTGACCTTAAATGGGCTGGAGATACGAAAATTTCTCATTTAGATTATGCTGATGATTTAGCCCTTTTGGCAAATGATGTTGATGAGATGAACTCTTTCATTCGAGCTGTTGATGAGACTGGTACTAGAGTAGGTTTGGTTATAAACAGAGAGAAAACTAAAGTGATGAAAATTGGTCAGGCAGGTTGTGATTCAGTTAATCTTAATGGTTGCAGTCTTGAGCAGGTGTCACAGTTTAATTATCTTGGGAGCTATGTAACAGATAATGGTGATGTGTGGCATGAGATTAACAGACGAATAGGGAATCCTGCTGGGACTTTTAAGAACCTATGGAGAGTGTGGAGAAATAGGCGTATACACCTAAAGACTAAAATTAGACTGTATAATAGTTTGGTTCTTTCTAGGGTTAGTTATGGTAGTGAAACTTGGACGCTTTGTAAACAAGATAACAGGAAAGTAAATGCTTTTGATTCTAGATGCTTACATAGTATCTTGGGTATTAGGTGGTTTAACTTTGTAACTAATGATGAGGTTAGGCAAAGGAGTCTGCAACCTCCTTTAAGCAGCATATTGTGCAGAGAGAGAGACTCCGTTGGTTTGGCCATGTTGCCCGTATGAATAATTATAGATTGGCGAATAGGGTTATGAACAGTGTGCCTAAAGGCCTCAGAAAGAAGGGGAGACTTAGATGCGGTGGGCAGACAATGTCAAACAGGACCTTGTTAGAATTGGTGTGCAGTGGCCGGATGCAGCAGATGTAGCTCAGGACAGATATGCTTGGAGAATTAAACTACACAGTCTAGTTGGACCTTCGTAGCCCATGGCAGCTTGATGATGATGAATGTTTAATGTTCCAGTGAAATCTTGATATGAATCTTGATTAATGAATTAGAGGGAAAAAAAGTTAAAATATGCTAAGAATTTGCTAACTTTGTCCCTAACTATATGAAAATTTAAGTGAGAAAACTAGTTCACTGAGCTATGAAAAATCTGAATCTTCATGATTGCCCTATTGCATGTAAGCTTAGTAGTACAGTTATTGTTTCAGCAAATGATAAATTCGCTCCTACCAAACAGACGAGGGTGGGGATGGCTCAGTTGATAGCTTGTCAAGCTCGTAATCTTCAGTTCCCAGGTTTGAGTCCCATCTGTATCAGCATTGAGATTTATCTACAAAACGCCTCTCCCTACCCTAGGTCAGTAGGGGATATTGATGGGCTTAGACAGGCTGCAATGAGACACTCATCCATGGCCCCCATGTGTGGCAGAGCCATACCTTGTGCAGGTTAAACACACTGGATTGTCTTTATGGGAGGCAACCACATCTAACAGCTGTCCAGTGGGTTCCCTTACCCCAAACTTTTCCATTTTGACCATCTGTTAAAAGGCATGTAAGGTACATTTTTTTTCTTTTGCATTACATCTTAAATGAAAGATATGAGATTCCATGTAAAGTTGCTGTTCACCTCTATAAAAACAGTTGGGATGAGTTCAGTGAACCTTAGAGTGTAGAGATATTAGATTAATGGAACTGAATCAAAAAAAAAAATGCATTTAAGTCTTCTCAATAGACTGACCATGACAAATTTAGAACAAAGTCCTGGTCAGTACTGCAAGTACACATTTCACTGCTGGGAAACTTAGTAAAAATCACTGGCAAAAATGCATATCACATTTCTATAATTTCCTTACTATGGATCAAATTTAACATTTTCCTTCCCTTTCCACTATATTAGAAGACTTCCAGTTACAAGGAAAATTTTCATTTAGCTATACTTTGAGAAAAAAAAATTTTTTTTTAAATTACACCAAATAACTATTTTTACCAATTGCAGAAATAGATTTTAGTATATTTACCAGATGAGAGGTCATTTCCGGAAAACTCCGGAGATCTCCATGGACTTATATTCATGGGAAACGTTGACCCATCTCCATACACCACAATAACACCAGTATATACTGGGCAAGGATATAGCGTCATTGCCGGTCCCGAACGTTGAACAGATGGTGACATCTCTTCTGAAGACTGGGCAAGAAGTGACTGGGGATCAGGGATCTGGGAGGCAAGGGATGCTGGAGGGGGTGAACTGTTATTGTCACATTTCATCGGAGAACAGTCAGAAACAGGAATGCATGATACTGCATCACAAGGAAACATAGAAGTTAGAAAAAAAGGCACTGGTTGAGTGAAAACATCACTGGTGGTGTCAGATGTTGAACACACTTCAGCAGTCCATTCACATTCCTGAAAACAAAAATTATAGTTCACTTAAAAGACGATAAAAAAATGCACAGTGGTTTCAGACCTATTCTGCAATACATAAGCATCACAAGGAAATGCTGCATCTAAAGAAGTTTGAGAAAAAGCTAAAAAATTTTATCATCTAGTAAACTTGCACTTTCAAAAATTAATACTTTCTAACCCTATTTTTGTTTTCGCAATGACATAAGTTTTTCAAGTTTTAAGAACAATGCAGTTATACTATATAAATTAAGAACAATGCATCCAGTATTCACAAACTTGACATATTACTCTGAATAAATAACTCACCCACACCTCTCTAGACAAATGCCCTTCCATTTGTTGGTTGTTTGGGTTTTAGTAGCACATTAGTGCAATAGTGTGTGAAACGAGAGCCTTTCCAGTGACCTAACACCTAATGCTTCAAGTTGCATCATTGCACTGGTGTTGGTAAAAATAAACTTAATCTCTAAAAAACATTGTTAAAAATGATAAAATTTTATGAACATTCAACATAATTTATAGAAGCAATACATATCATAATCTGCAGACTAACATCTGCAGACTAACATACAATTGCAATACCATGAAGAATCTTAATTCCTGAACACACAATACTACACACTGTACACACAATACTACACCCCCCCCCCGGCCCTGATAATAGTCGCCACACAATGAGGTAAGACTACATAAGCTAGTGTAAATGTTCCACAGGTATGGCAACCCGTGCATCCTCCAGAGCTGTTCACAATTCTCTCAAGGTCGCTGATGGGACATGGGCACAAACACTCTGCTCAACAGTATCCCAAAGATTTTCAATGGGATTTAAATCTGGGCTTCTAGGTAGACAATTCATTATTTCAAAGTCAGCAGAATGCTCCTGCAACCATGCAATAGCCAACCTGGACCTGTGAGATGAACAGTTGTCTTGCTGGTAGACGTCATCTCCATTGGGATGCACGATTTCCATAAATGGCTGAAAATAGTTAACCACGAGTTCTACGTACCAGGATGCATTGAGAGTCATCTGTACACATACCAAAGGTCCCACAGACGTCCAACTGAAGACACCCCAGGCAATCACTGAGTCACCACCAGCTTGTACTCTTCAGACCTGACATGCAGGATCCATGGGGTTGGCACCATATCCTCAGTCTCCTATTGGTGTGATGAAGTTTAAATCAGGATTCATCACTCCAGGCTATCCATTGCCAGTTTTTGATGGTCCAGTTTTGATGTTCTTTAGCCTAGGCAAGGTGTTGAGTCCAGTGTCATGCCATTAGAAATGGGACTCTTGTAAGTCAATGGGCTCCCAAAGCAGAGAAAATGAAGTAAGCATTGCAGGGTCCATGCATTGACTTCCCGGCTGGAACCCGCATTCAGATAATGTCTGGCACCTTTCAGTCCGTACAACGCGGGTCAGATGGCAAAGCTCACAATCATTCAAGGCTGGTTGTCCAGGTGCTTGTTTATTTTGCCGGAACACTCTTGAAACTGTCATACAAGAAAATCCAAGTTCATTACAATTTCAGAGATAGTGTCCCATCCATCAGGAACCTACAATGTGCTCTCTGTCAAATGCATCTAAATCCCGCATCTTTCCCATTGGACTTCTCACGATGAATGCTTGGGGAAGCCAAAGCTGATAGCTATATATGACCAGAGTTTCAGCCACATATGCGTGCAAATGTGGGACTGAATTTGGATAACATCTATCCCTAATTCAGTGATACTTCAGTGTATAAGAACTACAACATTGGTATGCAACAGTCTAATTATCCAGTTAGTGACCAAAAAGAGAATTTTAATAATGGTGTAATAATTATTCACCACTTGCTTTCATGTCTCAAGTAGTTTCACTCAGTAAAAATTTAAACCAAATGGTTTGATAAAATATTAAATTGTCACTTAAGAAGCATGTGCCAAAAGAACTCTGGGTTGCTTTACCTCTGAGCAGCATTTTTTTGCATATAATGGGCTAAACAGCCATGTCACAAGGGCTCAGAAGGGGACCCCCACTGGATAGCTGTTAGGAGTCTGATGGAGGCCTCCCATAAAAGCCATCCACTGTGTTAACACGTACAGTGCATGGCTCTTTTGCACATGGGGCCACTGCCTTACATCCCATCCGACAGCAGCCTTTCCAAGCCCATCAGTGTCCCACTTCTGAGGGTGGGGGGCTATAGATTACAGACCTGGCACACTACCAATTGAGCCTTTCAAAGGCAATGTAAGTTATTGCCCTAAGTGACCTCTATAGAGTAGTACAAGTTTTTGAAATTTATAAAAAAAACCAATTTTCTTGACATTAGTGCAGCCGATTAAAAGTCAATCTGAAATTATTCTAAGAAAACAAAACTACATAATTTATTGATAACATTACAGATTTTGGCTTGGGTAAGGAATAACTAAGTGGTTGTCCACTCCCTAATCATCTAGTATATCTCCCCCTTCCCCCCAAAAAAGTACAGAGTAAGAATAGTACTATTTCGACTAATAAATACCCCCTCAAGCAGCTGCTTGCCACAGAGGTTCGACAAGAGCCTGCCAGTTTATACGCCATAGTTGAAGGTCTGTGAGGATGGTGGGACCTCAGCAGAAAAACACTAACATCCATGCCTTATCCGGGGCTCGACTCCATTTAAAATTTTGGCCAATTTAAGCCATTAAAGGGGTTAAGTGCTGGACAGAAAAAAGTTGAATATGCAAGTACACTTCATTCAGCAGAACTGAGGGTCATGAAATGATCTGACCATTGCTCAAATTATTATAGCAACTACATTTCTAATTGCAGAATCTACAGAAAAATGACGAGAAATCAACAAGTACAGATTGCATGCCAATTTAAGTTACGATATATATAACAAATTCACATGTAGAGCTGATCATGAACTTGACATCTCACCATACAGGATTATCATATCATACAAAATATTACTTTTATTTACTTGATTTAATGATTAGAAATTTGGTTCCTGTGGAAGAGACACCAATTTGATTTGAATACAATAAAAAACTTAGCTGCACTCAGAATTTAAGATGACTATTGCACAGCATTTAAACTCACCATGAAAAATAAGCCATTAAGAAAAAAAAAACCTCGGATACAACAAACTGAAAAACAGGACAGAAAGCTTCTATAACCAAATGAATCAAATTAAGTATATCTATATAACTACTGTGTTCTTTATGACTGCTAATTGCTGTATTTGAATATAAAAAAAAAATGGTAGGTCAAGTTAATTGTACATAAAAAAAATAACATTTAGAATAAAAACAAATTTTAAAAATGTCCTTAAATAATATTAGTGATTTCAGTAAATATTGTTAGGAATTATTAACTTAAGTTCTAGTCTAAATGGTGAATAATATTATGATGCTTCAGGATTTCTTTTTAACTGAACATAATGAACAACAAAGATACAAATCCACCCATCCACAGACAAACAAATGAATTTGAAACTTAAACCATAATTCACACGTTAAAGGGTTATCAGAAAACAGTTCAACCAATCAAGAAACAGATTTGCTCAATCTGCAAAAATGAGATCCCAGATCCTGAAATTATCATAAATCTGCTCTTCAAACATATAAAGTGCATACAAATCCCTTTAACATCCATTAACAGCCGACATTTTGAAATGGACTCGTTCAAAGAGTACTATTCCTGTATCTTTAATACCCTCTACCCTTTCCTGAGCATTGAAGGGTTAATAAACAGAAAACATACAAAACCATAATACAAAGTTTAAAAAGTAACAGAATCCTCATGAAGATTTAAATGCATTATATTAAAACTTATCCAAACCAATTTTGCTAAATATAGGGTTGGGAAGGATATGGTACCAGTACCTGAAGTGTTTGCAGTATTTAACATATGAAAACCTTTATTTTACCTTCAGTTCAGCACCTATCACTGGACTTGCTAAGGAAAATTGCTGATTGTCAGTTTTTGGTGGTGGTGGTGCTGAAAAACAAAATGCATATCAAGCAATTTTTTTTAGAAAAATTACTTTTTATAAATACATGCAGATTAAAGTAATGACCAAAATAGGTTTTTAAATTAGATATTTAAATCCTTCATTTAGAATCTTTTATATTATCTTTATTTAAAACCATCAAATAATTCATACTTATTGCTTAATAATCAACTCCCTATCTAAATGAACTCTCCCTCATGTACATGCAATACTATGTCTTTTCCCCTGTATACTTAAAGAGTACTCATGATCACCAGCTTTGCTTTTTTCAATAAAGTGTACTAGTGAGTTTTTTTTTAGTCTTAATTTACAAGGAAAAAATTATACAAATGAATTATCTTTGTAGTTTAACAGGAATACTTTGTAATATTTTGTAATTCACCTACCTACCTATACTCCCTAGACAACCGAATTTTAATGCTATTCCAGTGCAAAGCCAAATTCGAAATTTCATATATAAAATGTTTTTTCTAGTAAAATGATACTAGAGATCGAAATCTAAAATATCTAAATTTTGAATTTCAACAATATTCATTCAGTATTTAAAATTATGGAAACTGGAATATTTAAGAATAGCTCCAATCTACCTTAAAAATTAAAATTTATGAAATAAAAGAATTATTCAACTTCTAAAAAATTAGGGGTCACCAGTACTTGTCATATTTACATAAAATGCTTTAGTCAGCTGTTATAGGAAAAAAATTCATTCTATAGTCATGAGCAAGTTCAAATTTTCTGCAAAAAGAAATTTATCAAAAGATGGAAGTGTTAAATGACATTTTACTGCAAAAAGTTAAGAAAAACTTCAGACTAGTGATTTTAGCCTCTCAAAGTGTTCTGGCAGCCATTTGAGCTCAATAAACGAGTTGGTTCAACCACACCTAGCTTATCTGTTGAAGAAATATCCAACCAACTTGGAATGAACCACCGAGTTGCTTATTGTAATCTTCTGGAAATAGGGAAAGTTCACGAGCTTTCATGGCAAAATTGCATGCAACAAATCAACATCTATTGTTGAAAAAAGATGAAAGCAGCGATCTTTGGGCTGAATTGTGACTGGGGATGAAAAGTCTTATGCTAATGGTGATAAGAATCAGTGGATTGGCGGCAAATTCAGTTCACCATACACAAGAAGCAGAGGTGTCTACAACAGAAAGTAATGTTTGGTGGGATATTCAAGGAATTCTTTACTGAATTGACACCTGTTGTTGGCTGGTTTGAAGTTAAATGCAATTATTGTGGAGGCTGGATTGTTTTATCTCTAAGTGGCACTTTTTTTTTTGCACACAATGGGTTGTTTTACCTCTGAGAGGCTTTTTTTGCATACCATGGGCTAAATGGCCAGGTCTCAAGGACCCCAAAGGCGGAAAAGGGTCCAATTCCAAAGAAGGGACCCATTGGAACAGCTGTTGGGAGACAGATGGCAGCTCCCGTCAAGGCCATCCAGCGTGTTCTTTAATGTGCACAGTGTATGGCTCTCCCCACATGGGGCCACGGCTTAACGTCCCATCCAATGGACAATGTCCTTTCCAAGCCCATTGGTGTCCCCTACTGACCTTGGGCAGGGCGAGGAATTTTACGGAGATAAATCTCAACACTGACCCAGCTGGGACTCGAACCTGGGAACTGCAGATTACGAGCCTGGCGTGCTACAGACTGATCCACTCAATTTTGGGGAAGAGCATTTAGGATGAACATAAGAGCAGTGTCTGCTTTTTAATAATTCAATTTAGTAGAGATAAATCTCAACGATGACCCAGCTGGGACTCGAACCTGGGAACTACAGATTACGAGCCCGGCGGCCTACCGACTGAGCCACCCCCAACACACAATGGGATAATGATAGTTACAAAAACCTAAGGACTCAAGGTTGAGGAAAGGAATTTACTGGACAACTGCCAGGAATAGATGGAAGCTTCCTGTGAAAGTCATCCACAATCATTTTTAGCATACATAGGTTATGGCTCTCCTGCACATAGGTCCATAGCTCATTGCATCCATTGGATGGTGACCTTTCCAAATACAACAGTGGTTTCATGGGTTGTTGTTTGGGTTGTTTTACCTCTGAGCGGCACTTTTTTGCACACCATGGGCTAAATGGCCAGGTCACATGGACCCCGAAGGCTCAGAGAAGGTTGGGGGAGGGGACCCACTGGAACAGCTGTTGGGAGACAGCTGGTAGCCTCCCGTCAAGGCCATCCAGCGTGTTCTTTAACGTGCACAGGGTATGGCTCTCTCCCATATACGGTTGCACGGTTTAACGTCCCATCCGACGGACGGCGGCCTTTCCAAGCCCATGGGTGTCCCCTACTGACCATGGGCAGGGTGGAGATAAATCTCGACGCTGACCCAGCTGGGACTCGATCCTCAGAACTACAGATTACGAGCCTGGCGCGCTACCGACTGAGCCACCCCCGCCCCCCAACAGTGGTTTCAAGTCCCCTTTTTCACCACAGGCAGGGCGGGGATTATCAGAGATAAATTTCATTACTGGAACATTTGAGACTCAAATCCTGGGAACACTAAGAGCCTGATGACTTATTGATTACCCCCCCCCCAAGCACACCATACAATAATCACAAAAGCTAACCATATTAGTTGGACCTTGCTGTGACACCCCCCCTCCCCAAATTTACACTTATTCTTAGTTCAGCAGCAACATGGCTGTTAGCAAGTGGAGGTTTTCATCAAGGTTTTTTACTTCATAACCAATAGCATTCTATAGAGATGGAATTGAATCATTAAAGTGACAAAACATTCAATTCATACAAAATGTTTTGAATTAAATTTTCTACCTGCCATTAAAAAAACTGCGCATATTTATGGGATAAAGGATATTTTAAATCAAAGGTCCAATATCACTCAATATTTCGATTTTAACTTGCAAGTTCTTATGCCAAACATTCAGTATTACATATTCTAGTGGAGTTACAGAAGATAAATATTGATGAAATTCAAAATTTATAAAGATCATTTCAATCTTTGTCTATGATTTTTACCACAGGAAGCTAATTTTAGAAATTAACCAAGATTCAAATTAGGCTTTCCATTGAAAATGTCTAGGGCATTTATATTGAAAATTTTATTTATCAAGTTTAGGATTTTCAAACTTTAGCATATACATCCAAAGAAATTGGTGTAGGAATATTCTCTTTTCTGCTTCTGCAATATGTTTCCAACACCCTTTTTTGAACTAATACAACTTAATATGAAAGATATTTTACAATTCTTGGCTTAGACCAGATTGCATGCATTTGAGAGACGTTTTACTACCTGCTGTCAGGTCATACGACATCCCCCATTTTGAGCTTTAAATTTTTTACAATATTATTTCAGAATTTTTAGCTAACTTACATTTTAACAGTGGGAAATTTATTACTTAAGATACCACATATTTCTCTGCAACTTCACACAAAAACTTTTAAGACTATATTTACATATTGCCAAGTGACAATTGTTTTGTTGATTATGGATGGCATGCTTGCCAGTATAGTTCGGGTTTGCTAATTTACCTTAAAATACACTGGCAATCTCCCTAAATGGAAAAAATGCTTGTTAGCAGTGAAAGTGTTTCAAAGCCATATAAAATATTAACCCATAATCTTGTTACCTATTGGCCACTCAACTTTAAAAAGAATCCACTGGATATCCAGTGGATTGCTTTTATATATTGCTTAATTTGCTTTTATATAGTTCTTTTACAAGCATAATTCACATGAGTTAACATTATTTCTATGTGATAATATTGATGGCAAACAAGCTAAATTAATGAAATATTCAGAAAATTCAAAAAGATAAATATCTCCCTCAAGCAG